>JAWWEM010045603.1:0-12720 GCA_035582935.1 Ormyrus thymus
ATATGAAAATATAATAACTAAACCGAGGTTTTCGATGTTTTGTTAACTTAAAAGCAAAACAAAGTGAAATTGCTGGAAAAACCTAACCTCAACGCAGGCACGAGGGCCCCCTGACTTGCGTAGAAAGTACTAACATGGGAAATTTTTACTATTTTGTGTAGTAAAATTTATGCTTCTAATTCTTACAGTTTAAAATAGTAATTTTTTTTAATCATATATAATAAAATTTTTCATTATTTGAGTATATCTCGGCTTTACAATTAAAAATAGTAATTTTTAATAAAAACTTCTCTCAGTGTAACGCCCTTAAAAAAATTTTCAAAATATTCAAAATGCAATAACTTGTTTAAGAGGGTGCAGTCAATTTTTTTATTTTAAATTACGACGACGCGATGTGTACTACTTGAAGATTGGGTTATTGCATTTTGCTCATTATTTGGCCCTGAGAAGGGCCGATCAGTTTCATATATTTTCTGTAATCAGAAGCGACGTATTTAAATATAAACTGCTGCAGGATTTGGATTTTCTGGTTGTGGTCTGTTTCCAGCGTCTATAACAGTTTCAAATAAGATAGTCGAAGGGTAACGAACAGCTTGATGACGTGCGTAGCCCATAAACCATAAGACACTAGCTACGTGTGCGCAAGAGCCAACAGTCCGAGCGCCAGATTTACATGGACAATAATAACCTTATATTGGATTACGTTCCTCATTATCAACGCCAGCTTCATTATCGTCAACTTGTTGGTATCAGATCCATAATTGATATTTCGCTGCATTTCGAAATCGTGAAAATACCCTCACTCTCATCAGTCCTGGGCGTGGCAATCTGTTCTCATTTCTCAACATCTCAACTTGAAACTCTTCTTCTTGTTCTCTTTGTAACTTATCTTGTATGTAGTTTGGTGCTAATTTGATTTGGTATACTCCAGCTGTAAGATCTTTTAAATAATCAAGTGTTAAAATTGGAAAATCAAATAACTAATCAGCAGCTAATAGAATCCACCTTTGAGCATTCCTCCTATGAAGATTCTCTGCCTCAACTAAAGCTTGAAGAGCGTTTGGTTGCCTTGCTCTTTCCAATAACTGCTGAGAGGTTATAGCATCAGCACCTTCCGTAACAAGCAAGGGGTGGTACTTATTTATAATGGCTCCTGCTATCCGATAAAAGTCTCCCAGATTTGCAACATGTTGAATTTGTATTAACTGGGCAAAGAATTTAAAAATAGATTTAATATGCCCATTTCTCGCTTCAATCACCCACCTATTCTTTGTAACCAATCTTGACTGATTTGCATCTTCTGTAGACAATTGTTTTTGACCTGCTTGAAGATGTGATGGCATTCTCCATATAATGCCCAATCGGGTAAGTAAATCTGTGACATCTCGGTATCCCCTATCGACAATAATTATATCATTTCCTTGAAACCATCGAGTCATTCTATCTGCATCTCTATCAAATTTATGCTGTAACATAGCTGCATCATTATTCCTTGCATCTGAAAAGTACGGTCCTTGAACTGCAAGTATGTATCCATCTGGAGCGACTATTAGAGCAGGTTTTACCAAGTGTCGACCCTTGTGAACGCAGTAAGATTGTCGGAGAGCTCTAAAATTATTACTTTTCGGAATAAAGCTGTAGGTACCGTCGATAGCTGCTATAACTCTGGGAATATTTGGCTCTGGATTATATAGTTCGTTGGCGAATTCTGTTACATGTCTTTCAATATAAAGCTCTCTCGTTATAGCATCAAATCCTATATTATTAGGTACAAAGCGTTGCATAAGTGATTGTCTAACCGTTGCGATTGTTAAAGTTGTTGCTTGTCTACTTGAATATTTAAACATGCCGGTGAGAAATTCGTCCGAAAGGCCTTGACGTAGTTTACATAGAAAAAGTAATAAATCTTTTTTTTACATTTCTGAAGCCGTATTGACAAGGTACTTTCTCACAATAAGTAAACAGATCTTGAATTTGTTGTTTAGTTACAGGGAAAAAACTTTCAAATTCCTCATCAGAAAAACTATTCTCATCTTCGAATTGTGCATGATTTTGTGCGACAGTACGAAGACCTTGCAAGAAATTGAGCAGTTGAGGTCCCCTGATGATGTAAGGTCTGTTAATTGAACGTAGTCCGTTAACAAAGTCTCGTAAAATATAACGACGATCATCCAAATGATGTCTGCATGATTTCACATTATCAGGAATGTAAATATTTGCTAAAATGAAAACTTCTGCCTTACATTCCACTGATAATCTATGTATATCATCAACATCCTCACAAATCAGACAAGTGTTATTTCTTGTCTGCGTCAAAACATTCAGTCTCAAACAAGATGGATCTTGTTCCATAGCTATTATTTCATTTCTAATTGACTGATTGCAGTTAGTACATATTTTTGTATTCGGCATGACATCAAGAGATGGCCTGTTAAATTCCTCTCGTCTACGTATGGCGATTTCACATTTGTTAGCATTTTCTTCTCCGTCTATTCGAGTCATGAGTTTTAGGGTAAATCGCCCATTACATACGTAACAAGTAAGAAGGTTTCTGAAAGCCATATTATTCAAAATAATTTAAGAATAATAATGACTGAAAACAATCGCAGATTACAATCTTCAAAATAATAGATGTTATCAGTAAATCAAAATCGACATTAATTACCTCATTAATTAAATGTTTTCGCAAGAATATTTATTAATATTAAAAAATTATTGCAACTGCATTTTCAAAATATTTTACAACTTCCGCTAGGCGAAAATTACTTTCATAATGTAGAATGTTAGATAAAAAGTATATGCCAATCAATTGATCGGATAGTTTTCGGTGGGATAAATACTACAAGAACCGCTTCAAAAATCCTAAGACAATTCTTTAAGAAACATATTCAGAGGTATTCAGCCGTGATATAAACGTGGAATCTTATGTGCTTTTGTGCATAAAGTAGACTTCTTATTTTTACATTAACTGCTTACAAACTAAATGTCCACATATATATACCCTGCACACTTACGCGCACGTGCAAACACGCTCACACGCACACACACATATACACACATACACAAACGCTCACAAACACACATACACGCGGACATATGCGCACACACACATACACGCACTCATACACACACATACATACGCACGCACACACACACGCGCGCGCAGACACACACGCACACATACACATACACACGATCGTACGCCCACACATGTGCATGCACACATGCATACACGGACATACAAACAGGTACTCATACGCAGTCCCACAACACTGCAGAAACTCTATCGATCCGATGAGGAACGCGAAGTCGCAACCTTTGACCTTAGATACCTAAAAAACTGGCCATTTTTAGGTCACGGGCCCGTGAAGACTTTTAATCAGAAAGGCATAAACTACAACATATCACAATTTCGGCCAATTCGACTGGGATCCATTTTCCATTTGATTTGTGCGGGGTCCTTTAGTCTCAAGATGAATCTCGACATAAAACCACTTATCTATTGAATAAATGGGTTTAATATTCCAATTTTTATTTTATAAGGGTTAGGTGTAAAAATCAGGTTCCAAATGTGTTTAATGTAGTTTGGACCATGTGAATGTTCGTTTTCTTTCTTGTAGATTAAAAGATTTTTTTATGCTGAGCTGCTTGTCAAAAATTGGACACTGGTCCAATTTACTTTGAATAGCCCCAAAAAGTTGTTGATTATGCAAATTTATTTCTAACATTGTTACGTAAAAATATCTTATAAACATTTTAAAAAAGATTTAATGTATTGCGTGCACAGACTCTTCCCAATAATTTTCTCATAATAACTCAGTACTTTACGAAACAAGTTAGAAATATAGTCCCGATGCTATCCTAGCCTTTATTTTTGGTTTAAGAGCTACTTTTTTGCTAAAGGAACAAAATTATTTGTGTTGCCAAATCATAACTACAGAAGTGAAACCGACCATCATTCCAATGAATTCACCTCTAATATTAACGTATAAGCTGTCTGAAAATTTAACGCTTATATCAAGTAACCATCTAATAACAATCGAATATGATAATAACGAAATGACAACTATAGGAACCTAACCCATCGAATTCAAGGAAATAATGTAAAAATCCAAGAACAACCTCGACGACGATCTCGGAGAAATAAAATAATCAAGTTTAATTCTGCCATTAATTACACAGGCCCGCAAAGAAAAAGTTGTCTGAACTTTTGAGGAGATAGATATATTCCTACGTATTTTTCATCGCTGAATCCGACTCTATAGTCATATTATGGGATATATGATCAATTTTTCGAGAAAAATGCAAAAAACATGATTTTTAAGTTTTTTTGAAATTAAAAAAAACCACAATCGATACGACTTATTTGTCTCAAAATTTGAATTCTATGAATCAAAATACATCAAAAACCATAGTTTTTATGTTTTTTTTCAATAAAATTTAGACCATTGCGGGTCTTCAAAAGTGTAAGAGTGCATAAAAGCCATAGCGAGTGACACTGCGAAGAATTGATGCGTTGAATTGCAATATGTATACGTGTATATATATACGTACATTCTTTTGTAGTGGATGAATATATTTTGCTCTTCCAAGGGCTGTAACCTTGACCTGGTATGACTTGTCGAGGTCATTTGACGGTCAAGGAACATACATTAACGGAAACATACTTTTTTATTGGAGGACTCAAAAGAAGTAAAAATTTACCATGATGTCCTTTCACATTTATGTAATACATAAGTTATTGATGAACTTAAACCAAATGTATACAAACCTCAGAATTGGAGGTTATTCATTGATTCATCAAAACGCAGTCTGAAAGCCGTCCTTCTTCACAATACAAACAAAATCGCTCCTATTCCGTTAGCACATTGAACTGTGCTAAAAGAAAAATATTCAAATCTTGAAATGGTTTTGAAAAAATGAAAGTATGAAGAACAACAGTGGCAAATATGTGGAGACTTAAAAATTCTTTCCATGTTACTTGGACAACAATCGGGATTCACGAATATCCCTGTTTTCTGTGTATGTTTGACAGCAGGGATAGAAAAAGTTACTATAAAAAGAAAATTTGGTCACCAAGAATACGTTTTGTTTCTTGAAGACAGAATATTGTGAAAGATCCACTCGTTTATCCTGCGAAAATGTTGATACCTGCTTGTCACGTTGCGTTTTTAAACAATTAGTTTTTGCCCAACCCACCTGACAATTTAATTATTTAAACAAAACCCGGTAGTTGATTGGGCTAATCAACACGAATTTGCAAGATATAGGTACAAGAAAATAAACGAACAAAAACAACCAATTTCAAATCAAATCAAATATATTAAAAATCTTATAACATCTTCGCGCCTCACGCACACGACTCTCATTAATACACTGTATACTAATATAGACTCACTTAATCCTTTTCTCCTAAGTTTAACTCCAATCCTCTTTCTCAGTGCAGCAGAAGTACCGCGTCTCCCGACCACCAGAATCGCCAGTAAAATTCACAAAACGCCTCCACAACTTCCCCGAAACTCCAACACAAACCAACAACTCAAAACTCAGCAAAAGTAAAAACATCTATTACAAAACTCTCTTTCCTGGCGGTTGAAACGATACTAGTCGAAATCTGATTTTCAATTATACACACACTCATACTACGCAAAATGTGTGCGCAGACACATATTGAAATTAATAACGTTTCGAAGAAATCAAAACATTAAGCGAATATTAATGAGTCGTCTCGTCGATCGTCGATCCTCGAGCCGCTAATCCGCGCCTGTAAGCAAACCCTTTTTACAACAATTGCGCGCTTTGGTGGCGTACGACACTCCGTCGCATCCTTTACACATAAAACTTAGTTTGATAAAACAATACGTTAAAGCTTTAGATAAGGAATGCCAATACTATAAATTTTTGGGAAAGTGTTTAGTCACAAAACTGATGCTAAGTTGAGTGCAGGTATTTTCGATGGTCCTGAAATCCGCAGTTTATTTGGAGATACAAAATTTGATGCAACCATGAATGAAACTGAGAAAGCAGCATGGACAACTTTTAACAACATTTCCGGTAACACGAAAGCTGCGGATTACAAAAACAAAATTTTCAAAAATTAGGATGCTTAATGAACTTGAAACTTCATTTCCTTGATTCACATGTTAATCAATTCTCAGAAAATAACGGAGATTTCAGTGAAGAGCAAGGAGAGAGGTTTCACCAGGATTTAAAGAAATTTGAACGTCGATTTCAAGGTCAGTGGGGCATCAAAATGTTGGCGGACTACTGCTGGATGATGAAAAGGGAAACGGAATCAACAGGAAAAAAACTTTGTAGGAATTTGTTACACCGATCATTCGAAGAGAAACGTATTCGTAGACGGAAAGCAATTTTATACTTCAGCGCAGGTTTCAAAATGTGTTTTAAATTCATCTAAGTTAGGCTGTACTTTTCTATAGGAACATGTGAAGATCACAATAAAAAACTAAGAAATCCCACACAGCGCGAAATATTGCTGCAAGGTTTCAGAAGGTTTTAGTAAACGTTTGAAACCTTGCAGCAATATTCCGTGCTGTGTGGGATATGGTTTTAGAGGTAAATTTTTACTTCTTTCGAGTCCCGCAATAAAAAAGTATGTTTCCGTTAATGTATGTTCCTTGACTGTCAAATGACGTCGACAAGTCATACCAAGGTCAAGGTTACAGTCCTCGGAAGATCAAAATATATTCATCTATTACAAAAAATGTACGTGTATGTATGCACGTATACACATTGCAATTCAACGCATCAATTCTTTGCTGTGTCAATGGCTATGGCTTTTATGCACTCTTACAGTTTTGAAGACCCGCAATGGTCTAAATTTTATTGAAAAAAAACATAAAAACTATGGTTTTTGATGTATTTTGATTCGTAGAATTCAAATTTTGAGATAAATAAGTCGTATCGATTGTGGTTTTTTTTAATTTCAAAAAAACTTAAAAAGATCATGTTTTTTGCATTTTTGAAAAATTGATCATATATGCCATAATATGACTTCAGATTCGAATTCAGCGATGAAAAATACGTAGCAATATATCTATCTCCTCAAAAGTTCAGACAGCTTTTTCGTTTTTGTGGGCCTGTGTTATCAGTTAAATTTTGAGCCACTAAAGATTTTCACCCTACCTACAATATCTACGCTAACGTACGAGCCGCTCAGATTCGAATTCTATGCATCAACATGTTCAATTGCACTTATTTTTCTTATCAATTAGATTGGCTTATTCAATACACAAGTAGAGAAACAAGGAACATGAACCTACCAAAAAAGTAACTTAGAAGTAACTTAAATTTAATAACAAAATATACACCAAAAAATATACACCAAAAACTATTTGAGTTGCAGCTGAAAATATTAAAGCACGTGCATGTTACGGCATCGTCTCGTGACAATGTTGAATTAATTAACAATTTCGGAATCGCAGCTAGCTATAGATACGCAGGGTCGATGCAGTCGTCCCGAGTCGAATTATTTGCGGATAAAACGGCCATCAACACCTCATCAGGTCTCAGCTTTAGTCATCACACACGTACAAAATTCACGGACGCAAGCAGAGTTTAAATAAAAAGAAAAATGTTAAATGAAGATTAGAAAATAGGACGCAAGATTTCGCGGCATCCTGCACGTACCATAATAGTATTTTTCGCCACAAGGGCGTAAAATGGCTACGCCGGTCCTCGTGCTTTGCAATCGCGTTCGAAGCGTAAAAGTCTTACACCCATGTGACGAACATTATTTTTCGATGCATGGGTGAATAAATTCAATTTTACTTCCTGTTTTGCGGAGGCGTAAAATCGCGTGTGATACCCTTACTAGACAAAAAATTCAATTTTACGTTGTTTTGTAGAAGGGCGTAAAATCGAAATTTATGCCCCCAAAACAGTACGTAAAAACAAATTTTACACACCTGTGCATCGAAAAAGATTTCTTCCCAACTCCGGCATAAAATGGCCCTTATTTCACGTTAGAAAGTAGCGTAGAAAATGTAGCATTTCAAACGTTTGACAAAATTGTTTGTCTGAGCCGGGTATAATGACTTTTTTTCATAGGAAAGAAAAGACTCGTTTCCTGGCTCCGGCGAGGTTTACCGGCCGAAAAAGTCACCTTTTTTTTGTATTTTTAAAATTAAAAAAATTTTTTTTTCCTTAATTTTTTTCCCTTTTTTAAACTATTTTGTACCGTTTCTGTGTACGACAAAACCACGGTATGTAACACAGGGAGAATAGTTCCTTGTGCAATAAGGAGAGAAAATGAGCTATTTCTAGCGATGGTGAGGTATTCAGCACGAGTCGGAGTTGAGGACGCCGAAGGTGCCTGAGACAGAGACGAGCACGTGAGCAACCGCTCACCTCCCACGCATTGAGCAACTCAGACATTTTCTTCTCGATGGTCTTTCCTATGACCTTTTTGGAGTTGCCGAGACTTACCTCCTCTTATGTTCCTAGCTTTGATTTATAGACCACCCAAGGTAGCTTTTACCAAAGATCCAGATTTCCTCGATAAATTGAGTTTTTTTATATTTGATTACACTCATGAAATAATAATCGGTGATTTGAATGCCGATCTTCTGAAAGGGAATGATGATGCCAAATTTGTTCGCAAATTATTGGCTGAATTTTCGCTACAACTTGTCCAGCATCGTTCCACGCATTTCACTCCCACGTCTCGCACCTGGATCGACGTAATGTTCGTGGATGATAACGGCGTTATACTTGAGCACAATAATAACCCAGCGCAATTCCACAGTTTACACAATGTTGCAAATTTAATAATGTAATATAAAACGTGTTATTCAAACAAAAATTTGAATATAACGATTTTAAAAATATTTCTTCCACCTCTCTAAATGAGTACCTTAATAAATATGACGGGACGCTATTTGATGCTTTAGTTATCGATGTAAATACAGCAGGCTATCTCCGTAATGATCTCACAACGACATTAGACAGTTTAGCTCAACCAAAGAAGGTAATCCTCAAGAAGGGTAACCTCCCTGGGTTGCTGCGGAGCTTGCCCAGCTGATCCGCAGACGTAACGCCCTGCATCGTCGTTACTCCCGTATATAAGACAATAAATTCCTGCAGGATTTCTTAATTCTCCGCAGCTAGACAGACGCTATAACTGAGATTCCATACTACCGAAATCTACTTTGGCGGTGTGTCAGTTCCTTCCTTGATGACGTGGGTGCACGTATAAAAGCTATTGTTGAAGCTGCTTCAGAAGCTTTTCATTTTAAAAGTATTACTGTTTGGTGACGTTGTATTAGCTATCTCGCATTTTTCGTCTCAAACGAGGGGGGTCGATGGCATACCGCAGAGTTTTGTGGTGAAGGCACTTCCGGTGATTAGTCAATTTATTGTTAAATTATTTAACTCTTCCTTCGCGTCCGGAAACTTTCTAGCACTTTGGGGAAGAGCACATCTAATTTCCTTAAATAAGTGCAAAACTCTTTACCATCAGATTTCGTCCTTTCGTTCTTCTTTGTTTTCTTCCCAAGATGCTGGAAAAACTTTCACATAAGCATCTCTTCTAGTTTTTAGCTAAAAACAGTATCTTGGATCCTTTCCAAACGGGGTGATACTTTATCACTCAACAGAGACTGACTTACTCAAACTGACAGACGACATCAGACAAGGAATAGACAAAAAATTAATGACGATTTTATTGATGTTTGATTTCAGTAAAGCCTTTCTATTTTTGCTTCCTCCTAGAGGAAGCTTTGTGATAGTAATTTTTGGAGTTATTCGAAAAACCTGTTATAATTGTATTTTAAGCTGTCAGTAACAATAATAAATGGTTTTTGAAAAATGTTTATGGATATGCGTGTATGCGTGTGTGGAAGTATGGGAAATCTTTATCAACCCATAGTCGGAGATTCTTAGTCACTAAAATCCGTTACCCTTTTCTCCACAGCTGAGCAACCCCGGAAACCGCCGTTAGGCATTACTTCGGGGTGGCGCCGTTGTCCTGTCATCTGGACCCTTCTAGATATAGGCTCTTCTAGCCACTGTACTTATTGACTCGTAGCCATGTCCCTGTATTTCCGGTGTTTCTATGCGTGGTCATCTTCTATTTACATGCCCGAATATTTGCTCTTCTTGTGAAAGTCGTCATTCCCTTTGCGTCATTCCCTGCTTTTTATTTTTTTTTTATTTCTTGTTCCTCTTCTGTTCCACACAGTGTAGATCTTTGAAAACTTCAGCTGCGTAGGAACTTGTTGCCTACCATACTGTCTCTGATATGAGCATGGACTCTATCAGGTTCTCTGGTGTAGTTTTCCGTCCAATTTCAGCCTCCCATATTCTGCGCGCCTCAGTGTAGCGTGGGCACTCGAAGAATACATGCTCGGCATCCTCACCGACTCCTTCGCATGTTGGGCACTCACGTTATCCTCATGTTTAAAACTATGAAGATACGACCGGAAGTATCTGGGTCAGGTAGAAATTTACCTCTCCGTGTGGGCGGTTGAGCCACGTGTCAACCTGTCGGATCAAACGATGTGTCTATCTTCGGCTGTTAGATGAGTCCCATAGCTGCTGCCACCGGCACGGGCTGTTGGCTCTCTCATTTCTTCTTAATTTCGTTGCACTCAGGGTGGTCAATCTTTTTTGACTGAGTAGTGTTCTTCTCTGTTTTGCTGGTACTTTTATAGGTAGCATCCCTGCAACAACACAGACGGCGTCCTCAGATACCGTGTGGTAGGCGCTGGCGACCCGTAGGACGCTTAGTCCATATACTGATACCACCTCCGTCTATTTTCCTTTGTCTTGAGTGCATCTGCCCAAATGGCAATGCCGTACGTGAGCGCTGATGTAATCGTGGATTTTAGCAGCGCTGTTTTTTTTTATTTCGGACCACCAACGTTGGGGATTAGCCGAGACAAGATGGTCCTAACATTTGATGCTTTAGTTTCGCATGCACCGTATGCTGCTTGAAGCTGTGCCTGGTGTCTATTATCACTCCCAAGTACCGGAGAGATGGTTGAGACGTGAACTCATAGTTGCCGACTTGCAGTGTGATTCATTTTATTTATTTATTCCAGAGTTACATAGATAACAGTTACAGACATTTTCTTAGTAGAATTACTTACATAATACACTAGGACGCTGAACTCCCGTAGAGGAAAATCTAGGTCCGGATTAACAAAATATTCTGGCTGGTTATACTGTGTTTTTGCACAGTAATAACTGTGTTGATCTTCTTTCAGCGACGGTCGCTGACGGTGTAGATATCCATGACCTTCCACGAGTAGTGACCTCTGAGAAGGGTGCTTCTCACGAAGGTGAGGTCCGCTATCGATGTTGCCTCGCCTCTTGCAAACATAGGTTCGTTCCCGCTGTTCATTACGACCAAGTCTAATGTAGAAATCGCTTCAAGCAATATTTGCCCCCTAGCAATGGTTTCCTTACTGCCCCAGTCGACTGCCCAGGCATTAACGTCCCCAGTTATTGCCACGGGCGAGTGTTGCTTTGCATCCGTAATCAGTCGGTCTAGAAAGTCGGTAAACTCGCTCATAGTCAGACTAGATGGAGCGTAACAGCCGTAGAAATATATTCCGCCCAGTTTAGCTCTCACAAAACCATTTTCTGAACTGTTAACATTGCCCTGGAATGTATAATTACCTCACGACCAGATAACGGCCTTCGTGCTTGCATCCACCTCCCAGAGCTGTATCTCCAGATGTCGGTATGGTTTCGAGATCAACACCAAATCGGACTTCAGCTCCCGCACCGTCTGCGTGAGCAGCTCGTGTCGCAATGATTAAAGTTGAGTTGTATTATCTTCATTTAGATCTTTTGCTGACCACTTGTAGTGCACTTTTGTATACTGGACATCTGATGCTACCAGCAACGTGTGCACGGTCTTTTAACTGCCCTTTTCAATACAGAGAGCACACTTGGACTCCTTCTTGCATTTAGCAACCTCGTGACCACCGTCTCCACATTTTACACAGAGCTTGGATAGGTCGATTACACTCTAACACTTGCTTGCAAGGTTAGAGCCAAATGCCCAGCACTTAAAGCATTTCACGGGTCTCCTTACTTCTCTTATTCGGCAATTGACCCAGCCTATCCTGATCTTGCCGTTTTCCCCAACAATTTTCTTGACAACTATTTGACAGCATCCAGCGGGATTTCAATGTCCTGTCCGACTGCGCTTTTCAGTGCCTCGAGAACTTCCTCCTTGGTTGTGGTTTTATCGAGGTCTTTTCTCTCGAGTTCTTCCATTGCTTTGCAGATCATTATAGACTCGTCTCCGAGGAGTTCTTTGATGGCCTTTTGCAAGGAAGGGACCTTCTCGGTGTTCCCCCTAAGGACAATCAGCATATCTCCAGTGGATGTTTTGCCGATCTTATCTACGCACTGTTGAGCCATGCCAGCGGCTGTATCCTGTTTCATCCATTTCAAAATGTCCGAATATTTCTCTTTGTCTTTCGGGCGAATTATCAGGGCATTCGTGTTTGACCCTGGATTCCTCTGTTTCTGTGGTTATTGTTTGATCTGTTCCTTCTTTTTCACTTGCTGCCATTCTGCAGATTTGGCATGTGTTCTTTTCTCAACTGTTTGCGGGGCTGGTTCGTTCTCCCTCCGCTTTTTCTTTCTGACATCTTCTCCTGGTGTGGTAGGGTAGATGTGGGTATTACTGCTGAGTAGAAAAAGGTTAACCTTTAAACTTATTGGTTTAAGTTTCAAATAAAT
>JAWWEM010045644.1:0-12714 GCA_035582935.1 Ormyrus thymus
TAACACAAAGTCGTTTAAAAAATAAAATCCCTTTATTTGGCCAGAGTCTAAGCGAATTGAATAAGACCCCCACGTAAAAAAAAATTCAATAGACTATGCTTAAACAATAAATAATCAGTTAAGCATAGTGAATCTCCAGGAATGGACATGCATACTATATGCATAATCTACGCATAGCCTGAGAAATTTTAGGCTTACGTACTCATGTATAAAGTATGCATAATAAATTTCACGGTTTTAATAAATCAACTTTATTTTATAACAATTGAACTTCTTTACGGCTTTCTTACGTCCAGGCATTATTTTTCACTCCGGTGTTGGCCATTTTTTTCTCCTCGATCTCTCAGTCTCGAGAATTAAATTTTGAAGCTTTTTTTCGCGAGGAGGAGGTTAGGTAAATACATGTAAAATCTGCAAAGGTCGCGTTCGCACTGTCACAATCCGACAGTCGCGTCCCGGTTCAAGAATTCAGCAAAGCTCAGGGTGCGCGACGTAAGAATTTTTAAAATATTTTTTTACGCTTTTAAGCTTCAAAATTTAGTTCCCGAGACTTGCAGATCAAGGAGAAAAAATGGCCAACACCGGAGTGAAAAATAATATCTGATCCGGAATGAAAAATAATGTCTGGACGTAAAAAAGCCGTAAAAAAGTTCAATTGTTATATAGAATAAAGTTGATTTATTAAAACCGTGAAATTTATTCTGCATACTTTATACATAAGTACGTAAAGCCTATATGCATAGAGTATGCATGTCCATTCCTGGAGATTCACTATGCTTAACTGATTATTTATTGTTTAAGCATAAGTCTATTCAACTTTTTTTTTACATGGGCCACCTGAACGTAGATCGCAAAGTGCAATAATTAGAGTGCAATTAAAATTCTGAACGGTCAAAGTTAATAATATAACGACACCTTATCACTCCAACCCAATGAAGCACCAGTCGATTAATCTTAGCCGTGGCTAAACTCCTAAAAAAAGTCCCTTGAATTAGTGCGACGCGTGACCCGGAAATGTCAAAAACACACTATTCTTCTGTCCAGCGGACGAAATTCAGTGGGGAAAGAAGAAGACAGAAAGCGGTAGAAGGATTTTTGAGTAAAAATATCAGCGAACTCTGCAATCCTTTCCATCATGAACGCTTGCATTCAAATCGTAAATCTGTGCATTTGCAAAATCGATCGATTGTTCTTTCGTGTCCACTTCTCTGGTAGTCTACTGACGTCCCCCTATGCATTCATCTTACTCTTCTGTTTAACTTACTGTGGCAAAAGCTTCGCTCTTGAGATTGAATCGAAAATATTGTACATTATTTCTAACTAGCTTTTATTTGGATTGGATATTTGCTTTTTTATTTATGCAGATAAAATTTCGTAGGACAATAAAATAATAAACGCGCTAATTTTTCATCTGACAAAACTTTTATTTAAAAGATTTGAAAATATAAATTTCTTTTACGATCTGAAAATTTTGAACGAATTTTCGAAAATCCTAGTGTTTTCGTTTAGATGCGGATATATGCACAACAATTCCACTCGTAAAATTCTACTAAATTTAACTAAATTTTGTACATCCCTTTCTTTATGACTTTTGCGAAGCGCTTGAAAATTTTAGCACATTGCATTAATAATATTTCACTTCGCCGATTGCAAAATATAAAAACAAAAAAAAAGGTGAAAAATAAATACTTCTTTTGAAAAAAAATGAAATTCCTCCTGGTATCTCGATCGTGAAGCGCCATCCATTAATACACGCTCCGCCCGCGAATTGCTCTCCCGAATTTCGCCCCGCAGGGACTAAATTTGCAATTTTGCCCGCAAATAATAGTTCCGCGTAATTTACGTTAACAGTCGTGATTTCGGTATCATTAAGCGGCTTTAAACGCACAAACAAGACATCCGAGGGCGCAGTCGTGTGAGCGGGCCCTTACTCTATCTGGCGGTGCTCTCTAAAGCCCGGATACTCGCAATATGTCGCGCGCAACCGCTACAATGCCCGGGCTTTCTGTGCCCCACTGTGTGCGTCCCCTCTCTCTCTCTCTCTCTCTCTCTCTCTCTCTTTCTCTGTGCGGCGGCGGCGGCTGCTGCATGCAAAGCGCAAAAGTAATGCCGGAATGCGCGCTACTTCGACTATGCGGGAGAGAGGGCGAGTGCATAAAGCTCCCCCCGGCTCTCGCATTATTATCGCGGACGCGAAGTCCGACCCAAGGAAGGAGAAATGTTGGACGCAAAAAGTGTCCAAGGAAGAGGAAGTGATATATATCGACATCGCTCCGGGGATGCGGCATTGAATTATTGTGTTGTCGGGAAGGAATTAATGCGAGCTTCTCGATTCTTGTATCGGCGAAGGGGAAGCTGATTATCGTAATGAGATGTTTATTCTTTTCAGTGACTCATGTAATTTATTGAAACGTCGATAAAAAAAAAAATAAAAAGGACATTATTATTCTGCGCGTAATAAATATTTGGGTTTATAATATTTTAACGTGTAACATTTTGATAATTTGTTATATTTGTGGTTTTGGTTTGCTGTATTTTAGCCTGAAATCGTAATTATTCCATTTCACTAGTCACTAATCAGAGTCGTGATTTCAAATGAATATATTGCCGCGAAAGCCGGAGTAGACTACTGGACTATGAATGAAACTCGCAGAGCACTAACAAACTTACCAACGTTCTGCAAATTGCAGCCGTAAAACATAAAGCAAAAGCGTCACAAATTTTCCGCGTCAAATTCAATTTTAAAACGCAACTTTTACGCCGCCGCCATAGTATATTTTTCAGCATTTTAATAAGTTACGGGACCGTAAGCTTGCATAATATAATGCAATTGAATTCTATTATATTCTGCATGAATTTAAAATTCTCGACGGAGTGGACAGTTGCATCAAAAATATTTAATAGTTTCTAAAAACTGCACGCAACGGGCAAAAACTGAATAAGAGAATCACCGAAAGATAATATTTAATTCATAAAAATTCAGAGCTTGATTAATCAGAAGCAATATGGTAAATATTTAGCTCAGCTGGACTTGGCGCTCTTTAGTGAAAAGCGAGAAAAAAAAGCCGAGCGGCGGCGGCGGCGCACAGAGAAAATGAGAGCGAAAGAGGGGAAGAAAGGAGAAAAAAAAGTCCCAGCCTTTGGCTTTATACCGCATGAACTCGCGCTTCGTCAAAGTGGAGAGCGAAGGATGACGTGAAAACTAGACGCGGAGGGAGCGTAACACGTTGACGCATCGGAAATTTGAATCATTGTATCGAATACCCGGGGAGAGTCATTAAAAAAAAGAGAGAATCACCCTCCGCGCGGCACACTTTTCCAGCCAGGCGGATGCCGGAAAGTAAAGTGTAACATTTCACAGAAACCGACAGTTACAGCTTCCGTCACTCCGGTCTTGCGATTCCCGCGGCCCCGCGGAGCTTACACTCAAGGCATTCGAAGCCTCGCCGCGGAGTGGGGAGGTGAAAAAAGAGGATTGAAATTGGAAAGCGAAGGGGGTAAAAAGTTTTTCCATCTCTGCGGGAAGCGGCGGCGGTGGTGGCGGCGGCGGTGGCGGCGGCGGTGGCGGCGGCGCAGCGACGGCATCAGCGACGGCCCGCTCCTCCGGCTGACTGCGTCCCTCGCGGAGGAGGCTTTCTGGGTCAGCGGAGAACGTAAGCCGATTAGAATTCGAGGGATCTGGGTCGACCGGAAATGGCCGATGCGACTGAGCTTGGGATCGCGCTGTCTCTCTCTCTCTCTCTCTCTCTTTCGCCTCTTTCCGGCGGCGGGAGACATTTCGCGCATCGTATTACTTAATTGATTAGCGGCTCGTGGATGGACGTAGGCTTGTACGAGTTGGAAGAGCGGGTTATTGGGATGTCTACGGAAGGAGGTTGCATACTTGGCGCGTGCGGCAGCAGCGAGGCTTGAATTTCGGACGATCGCCTGCTACCCGAGGGTCAGGTTCGTTTTCGGGATTAGGGTTTCCTGATACGATAATGAAGAAATTAAAGGCTTCCTTCGTCTTCCGGCTTTCTGGGTTAAAGAGTTAATGGGCCTGCATATAAATGAAGCTCGCAGCTGGGAGAGTTACGGGAGGATATGTTTTATTGGGTTCAAAATTTCACTCGGGCTGAAAGAATTGTTGGGAAAATATAATGGAAACTTTATAAATTGTCGACTCGATAAAGGGAAGATGTGAAAATCCTTTGTTTTTTTAAAAAAATCTTTATTTATGTAAATCCGTTAGAAAGTTGAATTTATCGAGGCATCCGTTAAAATGGATAACTTTGTCATATCACTAAATCATCCGTCATTTTATTTATCTGACAAATCTTTCGCAAACTCTTTGTTATTCTGAAACCCAATACCCCAAGTTTGACCAAAAACTTGTCATAAAAGCAAAAAGTTTTTCCGAGATATATAAACATTCAGATAAGTTCGACCTCAGATTTATGGCTTAGCAAAATAAATCTTTATCGCCAGATGGAAATCCTTACCTTATTTATTTAGAATCAAATCCAAACATTCAAAGCATTCTTCTTTTTTAACCAAAATGTTCAAATCAGATTACACCGGAAGTGGCACAAGTTTTAAACGAATCGCTTACAATGTATATCTTAAAATGTCCTCTCCACACATCCAAAACAGCCTCTTACACCGCACGACGATCCGCCTCGACCCTCAACACCCCATTTCCTCCAGCCACAACATCAAATCCTCGTCCCGCGTCCCGATCGGTGCAATCTCAGCTCTCCTCCGCCGCCCGCAAGGCAGCCCGTTAAACCCAAGGCCAGTCCCCGCGATGCCTTCGGCCACTCCGCAGCCGTCCGTCACGTTCCTCGTCGCGATCTCTGCGGCGCTTCCTTCCCTCCCTCGGCATAATGAGCTTCCAAGAGATTGTCACGGGCATACCTTCCTCAGGAGACACTGCCGCCGGGCGCCTACCAGCGGCCTCAGTCCCGGCTGGGCTACGGCGACGAGCAGCAGCCGCAGCAGCAGCAGCAGCCGAGGCCCCAGTCCCGGGTGGGCTACGCCACGGATTCCAGGTGCCCGAGTCGACTGGCCGGCATCACCGGCTACGACGACACCGGCGGCGGCTACCTGGACCAGTCGGACCCGCGGATGTACTGCACCGGCGGCTACTGCATGGGCGACACGATGATGGCGACCGCGACGGCCCGCGGACTCTGCGGCGCCGAGGAGATGGAGCTCGACATGCGCCGGCACATACAGGCCTGCGCCTGCACCTGCAACCACATGGGTTACGGGAACTACATGGACTATCAGGTGAGTGCAGCGCGCGGAGCGCCAGCTGGGCGGAGGCTTGTTTTCGCGTCGTTCGCTTCGGCGTTAACGCGGCGAAGAACGCGGCGGGCTCAGCGAATCGCGGACAGGGAGATTGGGGCTGCTCGTGGCTCGCGGTTACTCTCACCCGTGTTAATTTTACGAGGCGTCAGTAAAAACTAATGCCTTTCTATAAGTGTTAGATTTAATTAGATACGGCGGGTTTAATTATTAAAGGTAAATTCATTCATTCCGAATGCGCGCTGCGGCAGCAGTGCATTATTGCGGTTAGACAATTTATTAGAATCAAGCGTTCGCGAAGCTCTAAATTTACAAGCCGAGAGCTGCAGCATTTTACTATTATTATATTAAATACCGCTGGAACAGTAAATTAACAAGTACTTTCACTCGTTTTTGAGGTAAAAATTACGGTTTGAAATTTAAAAAAAGTTTCCTTTCCGAAAGAAATGCTTGCCCCAAGAAACTTTATTCCACAAAGTAAATCATTTTCCCTTTAAGAAGTACTTGGGAAAAAAAAAGAAGCAAAACTTTCATGTACATCCCGCCGTCCCAAGACCGCGCGTCGAAAATCTAATATCTCCACCTTTGGCCTCTACTTCTCATCTCGGCCTTTCACCCGGCCACTTCGGGGGGAGGCAAGGCCGAAAAAAGGGACCTCGTTCTCCCGACTAAAAAGTCACCGGGGGTAATCGTGCCGCGTAAAAAATTGATTTAGCAAAACCCGAGCACTTAAAAGAGAATCGTAATTTCGCTTAATTCCTCTCATCTGGGGTATTCACAAAGAGCGCCGCGACGGTCTCCCCCGCCGCTACTTGTCTCCTTCCGTCGCGTTTCATCTTTTATACGCGCTTCTCGCTTGACTTTGAGGTAGGCCCGCGTGCCCGCGCTCCTTGCTGTATAAAGTTAAAAAGCTGCGAGAGCCGACGACTGCCGAGCGGGGGAATACATTCGCAGACACAGAGAGAGAGAGAGAGAGAGAGAGAGAGGCAGGCAAGCGCGAACTACCTGAAAAGAGACTCTGAGAAATAGCAAAAAGGCCCTCGAGAATTTTTACAAACCATCTCGCTGTTTTTACGTTGCTAAGTCGTATCCTGTAAAAAATGCTATGTGATTAGTTTCACTTGGCAGAAATTTTTCGTTTTTTTTTTCGGTTCTGCATCTTTCCTTTGCCATGCCGCGAATATAGGTTTATTTTAGAAGCAAAATGTTTATAAATTTATTTGGATTAAATACAGTTGCAAAGACATTCACTGTTGAAAAAAAAAGTTATTGAATCAAAAACTCAGAAGCAAGAATAGAAATTGCTGGATTACCCACGAGAAAAACATACCAAAAAATTGCATCATCAGTAAATGGAGAAAATACAAAGAAAATCGAGGAGAAAATGAGGTTAGGAGAGTAAAATGGTCAATAAGAAAGGGTGGAAAATGGACCCAAAAATAGGGCCGAGGAAGTTAAGAGAATTGTTAAAAGGAAAAAACTAGATTTCTAAAACGTAAAAGAAAGGTATATATAGGGAAGGAAGGAATAAAGGAAAACGAGGATCGAAAAGAGCGAAAGATAAGGAGAGTCAGGAGGAAGCAAATAGGAAAAGAACAGAGTTCCGTAGTTGGCAGACGCTGCAATGTGTCACACTTAGGTTTTTACGAGCGCGCGAAGTTTTCGAAAAGAAAGATTTAAAATTTTAGAAAAACACTATAAAAATCGACTTTTATCGCGCGATTAAAAACAGCTGCAGCAAAGCTTGTTTTCGTCAAGTGCATTTTGCAAGCCCTTGAAAGTATCGCGTTCTCGTAACGGCCAAAGAAACGAAGCGCGAAGAAGCGTACGAACTTTGCACCTGAACTGCAGGCACATTCGCACTGCCTGGGCGATCACTCGAACGAACGGCGTCCCCGCGGATTATATTTCGCCTCGCGAAATGTCCCGCGAACCCCCCGTAAACGCCCACGCGCAACCGGGTTTACGGGCAGGCCTTTTCAGGAGACATTATTTTTACTTTATGATTTTATCGCCCGGCGGAACGTATTTATGGAATTGCAAATTGAAATCGGCGCGCGCGCTCGCGACGAAGGAGAATTAATTTTACGAGCGTTTTAAAATTAAGTCTGCTTTGTTTTAAAGCGGCGAGTCTCGCGTGAATTATACGCACTCGTAGTATTCGATTCGTAAAGTGAATTTTCATTACTATTTGATGCATTTAATGCGAGGTGTTCGAATCGAGGGACAATTATTTACGGAGCTATCGGGGTTTCTTTGGGCATCGGGAAAGGAGGTTGAGTTTTAAAAAGGAAAATGCAAAGGTTTAACGAGAGCGGTGAATTTATTTATTTGATTTCATTTGGTTAACCGCTTTGGGGCATACATGAAGCGCTGAATTTTGAAAATGCTTAAAAATAAATTGTTATTGGATTCGTTATAAATGCATATAGAAAAGTTTAAATTATTTCATTTTATTATATAATTGTTATTAGTTTTTAATGGCCAGGATAAATTAAAGCTCAAGTATTTCTTTGATCCCTTTTAGTTGCAAATATACCGTACAGAGTTTTTATGAATTTATACATTCAAGAGAAATTCCATTTAATGTGACTTTTTAAAATTCGACTTCACGGAGCTTTTCGTGTATTATATTCAGCGAATTTCTTGGAATAAATTACAAATACTTTTTAAAAGTCAACTGATTTTTACCGTATTTTCCAAGAAACCTTTTTTATCTGTTATTTCTAAAGCACAGATTTCTGTGAATTAAACAATTGGCTTGTTAGTTTAATTAAGGGCATTTTAATATTTTAATTTTTATTGAAAAAAATTATGGAACCCTGGTAGAAATAAAAGTATTAAAAAGAGCCAGGAAAGTATAAAATAACTAGCGAATAAGGTATAAAATATCTAGCGATGAAACGCTTTTTCTGATCATTTTCCCATCATTTTACTAGATTGAACATAACTTAGAAATATTCAAATCAAGTTACATCACATTCGAAATGTTTATTCTTTCGTTCACAGTTTGAATTTTTCTGCGTCCTTCCATGCAGGAATATGACTTGTGATCTAAAAATCATTGTAAAATTATTTGTAAAGCGTTATATGCAAATAATATTATAGATATTTTTATAGATAAAAAAGATACTATTTAATAAATGCTAATTTTTTACTAAGTTGTATTTATTCCTAGATATTTGCAGAATGTCAAGTTCTTCAATTTAATTTTTTAATATATCGTTTTGAATGTCAAAAAAATTTCAAAATGTCTTAAATAAATAAAATAAAAAAAAAACTGAGAAACTGCAATATTTTTCAATGATATAAGAGCTGACAATTTAATTCATAAATTCATATTGTTTATGAATTCGTGCAGCGTTCCAAATTGAAATTTTAAAATATTTTTAACTTACTGCGAATCGATAGGACTTGTCATTACAGTTTTTGAATAAAGTGTACTTGAAAAAATGGAAATGCAAAGCACAGAAAACTGTACGAAATACGTTATTACATCTCTGCATTTGCTATGAATCACAATTAAGATAAGTTCCAAGTATTTATAATAATATTTCTGAATGTTATGATTGAACTGTAAACAGAGTGATATGTGAATATCTAATATGCCGATATTGTAAACAATTTTTATGTATTATTTATTTCAATAAATTAGAAAGGTACCAGTCGATTATTATTCTTATTCAATTAATTGAAGAACTAAAAGGTACCTGAATCTTAAATGTCATAGAACTGTTTAAAACATTTAATAAAAAAATTGCGCTTTTTCGATTTAGCGAAAGAATACTTACCAAAATTTAATATATCTATATTTAAATTCAAGCGCGCTTCACGCGTTCTACATTCTCTTTTTATTACAGCTGTTAAAAATAATTTATTCTTTACAAACCCGAATTCTTTTCTCTTTTAATTTTAATTGATCTTTATAATTGATATAATACGATCATTTACTTAATTACTTATGCTTTCTATTTGGTTTATGCTAATAATTAAATTGGAGATTAGAAACTATAAATTTGTTTAAGTAATTAAAAAGTATTATTAATAAATAGAAACTAAACGCAATATAGATTTGTAATTAATATTACAAAAAAATCTCTTATATTTCATTTCAATCCTCGAAACCTGCTTCTTTTAAGTTAAGATAAAAAAGTTACTGGTTTTAAATTTTATCTCTAATACAATACTTTGACCTAAACTTTTGTTACGTTCTAACAAATCGAACTAAATCTTTAAGTTTAATAATTACGTAATATCAACCAATCATATTGCACTTTCAATGAGAATTACCAATTGCAAACGTTTTATTCTGGTTTCAACTTTTCGCACTGAGAAAAAAAAGGAGTAAAAATAACTATTTTGTATTGTTATTTCAGATATGAGAAGAAAAATAAGACCATTTACTATATAAATAGTAAATATCACAATCGAAAATTATAGATACGAGAAGACAAATAATAATTACTATATGAATAGAAAAATCGAAAATTGTAGCTAATTCAAAACATACAGTAAATATTCTTATTTTTCTTCTTACATCTGAAATAACGATAAATAGTAATTTTTACTCTTTTTTTCTCTCAGTGCGGTCATCACTTTTTTAAGAGAGGAGAAATCAAATATTATTTTATGGATTCAAACGTTATTTTACAAAATTCCTAAAAGAACTTGAAATATTCCTATGTAAAATTTAAAG
Source organism: Ormyrus thymus (assembly GCA_035582935.1). Lineage (NCBI taxonomy): Eukaryota > Metazoa > Arthropoda > Insecta > Hymenoptera > Ormyridae > Ormyrus > Ormyrus thymus. The sequence continues at coordinate 9,986 of JAWWEM010045644.1, forward strand.
ACCAGACGCGAACCATCAAGAAGTTAAGAGAACGGCAGAAAGATTTGTGCAGACAGGCAGAAAAGTGGCCGTTCTCTCACTTTTGCGCGTTCATACAATCCATTTTCGCTTGTCCTCGTCAATCTCTTCAGAAGAGCGCGAGCGCAGAATAATTACAAAACGCTTGAGATGCTTCGAGGTGGCTAAAATGAAAAAGCGCCGGTTTAACTAGAAGCCTCAAAGCCAATAAAAGAAATTTCAACCCCAAAAAGCAAATAATAACTCGGAAAAAAGTGAAATGAACGGTAAATATAATATCCTGACTAAAAGCGGCGGCGCGTAAAAAACCTGGTTAAAAGACTCCACATCTCCCGCGAGGAGTTCTCCTTTTTTCCGTTTCTGTTCACCAATTTAATTCACAGTGCCAGCAGTGTCTCCTATTTTCGCAATTTACAATAGTGGAGAGAAAAATTACCTTGCGGCAGGCTCCGGTCATAAAACAATCACCGGATTAAAAGGACGCGGCTGGCTTCATTATTTTCGCTCTTTTTTCTCGCTTCTTCTTTTTCCCTATTGAAATATGACGGACCGGTGCGCGAAGCCTCCTTCAATTTCATCGAATAATGACGTAACTGTAAAAAACTTTTTTTTCATTTGCTAACAGACGACCCGTGCTGAGTTTTCCTTTTTTCTCGTGTCCCCGTCAACTTTGTTAGCGACTTTTTGACTCTGCTTATTGTTACTGTTTGTCTATCGCGTCCAATTAAAAGTCTTTTAATTAGTCATTTAAAATTGTTTGATATTGATTTTTGCTCCGCTCTGCGACATGGACTGCGCAAGAAAGGGGAATCGCTGTAGAATTTGTGTTACTTGCCAATTCGCAGCGAATTTCCAACGACCAGCTAATCAGTTACCATGTTATCTTTTTATTTTCCTCTTTAAAAAGAAAGCATGACCGGATGTTGTGAAACATTTAAAGATTGATTTTAATTGGTGGGTAAGGAGGTGAAAAAAAGACTGGATATATTATCCCTTCTTAAAAAAGTGACGAATGTCAATATTGAAGCACTTCAAGACTTAATTTGATTAGTCAATATAGTTCAAATGTTATTAGTTATGAATTCTTTGAATTTTTAAAAATGAATTATGATTTTTAGATATAAACAATATATAATAATCAAATAATATATTATATATTATTATATAAAATAACCGGTGGCAAAAAAAATTCTCTCCAGCGGGGAATCGAACCTTTTTTTTTTTTTAAAAAAAAAGATTTTATTTGCAAGAATGTTTACAGAATATATATAGTTGGCAGGCGCAAATAAAATTACAAAAAAAGCCTTAAAATAAATACAATTAGGATATCCACATACATGGTTCTTAAAAGTAGAGCGCTCGCATGTTAACAAAATATTGGTTTGATAATAATAGGGTTAAGATTAAGGTTAGGCGCAGACATAGAAATCTAGTTTACCAGACATTAATACGAAAAGATGGGATTGGGGAAAAAAACAATGTGTAAACAAAAAAAACCCCAATAACAATATGAGAAAGAAAAAAAAAAGAAAATAATAAATATTAGTTAAAGATGGGTATAAGTAAATTATATTAAATAAAATGAAGAGATTTTGAGTTAAGATATTCAAGTGGTTTGTTGATTTTTCCTTTTAGTACGTTTCCGGATTTCATCGATTAATTTTTTGTTATTTGCAATCCAATATTTTTTTTGCAAACGATGTTTATCGAGGTAGTCTCTATCTGGTATCGTTGTCGAGTATTTAAGTCTAATATTGTTAGCTGTGAAAGAAATGGATTTGTTGGCTTGGTTTCTGGGAGCGTGATAGATTATAGGTATATTACTCGAATTTTGGATTAGGTTTATACTATCAAAATACATAAACGCATGTGGAGGAAGGTAACCGGATAAAGCTTTATTGCGAAAATCAGGCTCATTTATGTTAGTGAATTGCTTTAATGATTGGTTATTAACTTTATTTAGGGAAGAAAAGTAGTCTCTGTTTAATTTAATTAAAAAGTTGTCAATTCTGGGGATGTTGGCTTTATTGTAAAGTATTTTAGAGCTGATAAAGTGTTTAGTGTCACTATTTCTGTAAATATGAAGGCAAGCTCGTAGACACGCGTTCGAATTTCCTTATTTTTTCCATCAAGGATGCACTAGTGTTCCACCATATTGGGGATGCGTATGTAATGATAGGGCGGATGAGCAAAAGATAGCATATAATTTTGGCTTTTTTGTTAAGGTGTTTATTGAAAAAAAGGCGATTGTAAGCTCGAAAGGCGTTTTTGGCTTTAGTTAATTGAGTGTTGATATGTGTATTGAGTCTAAATAAGTAGTCAAGATGAATTCCGAGATATTTGACAGTTTTCTTTTTGGAGATTGTATATGAGTTATTTAATTGGTTAATTTGAAGTGAGAATTTTTTAATTTTTTGCCGTATGCTGTTGGTTAAAAATCTGAGGGGTTGATGGAAGATGATTGCTTCACATTTTTGCGGGTTGATTTTGAGATTCCAAGCTAAGTAATGAGTGTTGATATCATTTACCAGTATATTAAGAGTATCTTGGATCACAGCTGGATTTTTATTTGCAACTAGTACAATCAGGTCATCGGCAAATGTGATAGCATAAGTGTTATTGTTATTATTAAGGTCAAATAGTTTAGTAACTGAGTGGGTGAAAATATTAAATAATTCGGGGGAGTTGACGGTACCTTGCATCAGGCCGTC
>JAWWEM010045655.1:0-12713 GCA_035582935.1 Ormyrus thymus
CCATTTGATCAAACATAACTATAGTTTTAGTATATAAGAAGTAGAATTTATTATTAATTAATTTATGTATTTTTCAGATCGATTTTGCAAGAGAAGAAAATGGGTATCATACCTTCTTAAAGAAACACTTAAAACGCACGTATTTTTTTTCATAAAATTTATGAATATACAACCGCTTATTTTATTATGATTTTCCTTAAATTATTTATTAAATAATATGTTCGTTTAAGAATTATAAGGACTATTTTTAATCAATTTTATTACAACTTTTCAGATTGAATTAAACGCGAATATTGTTTTTGAAGAGGAGAGCAGAAATGATACAATATTTGAAGACAAAGTGAATATTTTGGAAAATACATATGCAGAGATACCAGCAGTTGTACAAAAATCTGCAGAAATTATTGAAGATATTGAAAGCGTGATTGACACTGATTATGTAGAAAACAATCATGAACCACAGAGAAAGAAAAAGAAGGATGTTAAAGAATGTTAAAGACTTGTGTTTAGAGCAATTTTAAATGAACATCCCTTGGGCTCTTCGATTTTGCAAATTTATCAGGCAAAAGAAAGAATTGTGCTCCTTGTCCCAGGGTTATTTGTACGACATTATTGTTTTGCATTTTTTTAATTCACAGAAAAGGTAAAGTTAAAAGTTGCAAGTTAACTTCTATTAGATGGTATTGATTTTAAAATATTTTTTTATTTACAGTGATTTAACATGTGAGGATTTTAATACTATTATAGGTAAAATAATAGAATTGTTTTCAGAGGAGTGTTGTGAAACGTACTTTATAGCACCTGTGAAAAAGAAGGACTCTAGAGCAAATAAGCCTGAAAGGTCTAGAGGAAAACTTGTAGACAAGTACAGGAATCGTCTCACATTTATACGTGAAGCACATTACTTGTTCGAACGCAGTGGACAAACAAACTGTAACTGAAGGTAATTTTTATTGTTATTGATCATTTAATTTAAAAAATATGTATTAAACATTCGTAATACAAAAAATTCACTTTTTCACTACAATTTCAGATCAAAATCTTATCAAGGCAGAGTCAAAAAGTCGAAATTGGTTGTTGACAAATAGGGAGGTATCAGAAATCGAGTACCACTGGGATAAGACCTACAATTTGCATCAGCTTTTCATCAAAAGCCAAAAGCATTTGCTCGAGTCATTAAATCCAGAGTCAATGTTTTATATAGTGTAGCTATGAAGTTGCAAATGAAACTTGCTTATAGATTTTTCTGCAACAGAGGATTTAAAAATACTGTACAATTTGACACATGTAAAAAATTAACAAAAAATCTGGAATTATTAGATTTACAACTTCAAGGTTCTTTGTGGGAAGCTTCATACGTAATCGTAAATGGAATAATTTACAAACCGAAGCAAGGTATTTTCTTGGGTAATAGTATTGAGAAAACTAGCTATCCGGTTATTGGTATCATAGAAAAAATTATCAAAACTGAAAGTATGAAAATAATGTTTTTGTATAAAGTGTTTTACAATTGCTTTTCTAGATCACAGTAAATCTTATCTTATAATTTTACCAACTACATTAGTTAAAGAAGAAATATTTTATTTCAAGGTCAATGTTTATAAGCGTCCATTTAAAATTCACGTAACTGCAGATGGTCGATTCGTTATCTCATGTAGAGACTTATATTAATTTTTTGTATTATATAAAATTTGTATTTTTGTTTATCAAATAAATATTTTTGAATTAATACGTAGTGCATTTAAATTATTAATTAATTTTACATGACTAGCTATAATTGTGTGATGTATTAGATGTAAGTAAATTCATGCATTTACACTTAATCCACGAATTTACTTAAGAATAGTAAGAATTCATTAGATTGTAAATTAAGTCCTCGTGGATTAAATATTAATGAATATGACTCCATATTAATAATCCTTTCTCTCTGAGAATGAAGCATCTTTGTTCAATTTAAAGATGAAGCGGACCAAATGGTTTTCTAAACGTTGCTTGATATCTAAGTAGGCTGTAAGATCACAGTACACAAATGTAACGTAATCGAAGTGCGGAAGAATGAGCGCTGAGATAAGCTGTTTCTTCAGACCCCAAGCTAATACATTGGCTTTAAAGCGCAACCTTTTGAGGACCCCGTGGATCCTGGAACTTACTATACACTACTCCCAGATTCTTGACAGAATTAGCAAAACGAATACGCTGTCCATGTACCATCCATGGACGAGAAGAGCGACTGATCAATTCTTATAAAATTTTGCTGCAATCTAAATATAATTACACTGCTTTTAGCCAAGTTTAGCTGAAGATGGTACTCAAGTGCCCAACCAGCGACGCAACGGGCACCCTCATTGATTTTACTAATACACGCGGGTAAGTCATGACGCTTAAATTGCAAATAAATTTGGAAATCGTCGGCAAACAGAATGCAAGAGTCTGCAATGTTTTAGGCAGCTAGTGATGCTATAAATTAATATTAAGAACGCTATAGGGCCTGGGCTCGAACCCTGTGGAATGCCGCTAGTAAGCTGCAAAAATTCTGATGTTCGGCCTTGTTGATCTACACACATAGCAGGGTGGACTGCTTGAGCGAGTCAAATGCCTTGCGGAAGTCGAAGAGCAGCAAAATGGTCACAGCTATGTATTCTGTTGGCGTGGTGTGGATTCAGAGGGAACAGGATAACAAACCAACGGGTATACGTATAAGTCGTATTTATTGAGATGTCGACTCGACCGCTCGCCCTGTCGCAATGCGCGTCAAGCACTACATAATTCGGCTCGGAGCCGCGCACTCATACCCTCGCTGTGTGTACTCGCGCTCGCTCTTCCCGCCTTGCGTCTTACAGCGCTAGGCATATACACCGCAGTCACCATCTCTGCATCAATGCCTCGTCTAATATCCTCTGTAAACTTGAGAAGAGCAATCTGCATGTTATGTGATCTACGAAAGCCCGACTGATAGGGCGACAGGGCATTCGATGATTCGAGAAAGTCAGCAAGCTGAGCTGTGACCAACTTGTCGAAGACTTTAGCAAAATGCGAGAGATTCGCAATTGGCCGTGTGTCTGATGGTGTAGTGGGCAATCTTATTCAATGGAGGTGTTAAAAATATCCGTCATATATTTGCATGCGAGCGGCAGTACATCCTTAAAAAACGCTAGAGATAAGCCATCAACGCTTCGACCTTTACACTTATTTAAAGCCGTCATAAAAGCTTGCAAAACCTGTGCATATTCGAGTAGGCAAATTTCAAAGATGGCAGCATTCAGTCTTAAGGGTATGCGCAGAATTTCTTCAAGTTCACAAGGTGGGCGCAAAGGATGAGCTGTGGCTACAGACGTATAGTATTCGTTCAACATGGCGGCCTCGAAGATAAGCAACGGAGAGGTGGGACGGTCTCTGACAATTCCAAGCTTGGCTAAGAAAGCCCATTTCTTGGCAGGGCTTACAATCGCTCTAATTTTATTAGCTATATACTCATCCCTTGCCGATGAGATTTCATTCTTGATTTGCCTTCGTGCAGCCTTAAATTGAGCCATGAGCGCCGGGTCATTGTACTTCTTTGCCCTGGCGTACAGACGATCCCTCTGCCTGCAGCGGCATGTAAGCAACGTGAAAGACATGCTGCTGGACGGCATGCGATTTAAACTCCGCCACAAAAGAGAAATAGGCGTCTTTGTCGAGCACCGGTTCAGCGGTTGCACCGGCCGAATTTATCTTGTCTGAATTTAAATGCTTAATCTTCCTCGTACTAAGAATATCGCTTGGCAGCGAGTGGAGATTCAGCACCTCAAGAAGCTTCTTGGTTAAATCATTTAAAGATACCATGCAGGTTTGCGGGATACCATTTCTTTTTATTTCGGTTGTCGGCGATCCGTTGGATCGTAAAGATTTTAGTTGTTCAATCTCAGCGTGATCGGTCGCGCTTGTCTCTTCCAGAGTAGCTAAGCGCTGCTCATGCGATACAAGCCGCTGATCATGCAGTTCAAGCCTACGGAACAGTTGCAGGTGCTGGCTGACTAAAGTTGGCAGAGTATTTTGGTTCTGCACTAACATCTCCAGGAGTATGCCGGACTGCTCAGTTGGAGGGAGATCAGCCTAGTTCGGAGGCACTGATGTAATGGGCTCGGTGCTCATTTCGGTAGTTACGCTACTGCGAGGCGATAATGGTGTCTCGACCAGCGAATCGGGGTGGTCTACGCTGAAATCAAATTCACGACCTAAATTAAATGCCGAAGCTTGCGCCTGGGCCGACAAGTTAGCCGAAAAGCGAATTTTAGCGCTGAGCGACGCCAAGTTTAGCTGCTCAGAGCTAGAGCTAAAGGTACTGCGGCAGCAATCAAGTGCTCTCGAGCTATTAGCAAATTTGACTGCGCAAGTTTTATGGAGAAAACGCTGGCAACCGCTGCAAGTAATTCGGTTGTGGTCTATCCGTTTTTTGCAGTGTCCGCAGCTAAGCATATTCCTCGAGGGAAGTAAAACGCATTGCTAGAACGCTACATGTAGGCCCAAGTGAGCGCTTAGACGAGGACCTAGCAATCGGCAATTAGTGATAGATACAACTTATAAGAGTATCGACAAGTACATAAAAATAAGCAAAATCTAAAGTTAAATATCGGCTCTGTTTACAAATTTCCGAGTATTTACAATTTTCACGCTATATACATTGTGACAGAGCAGCAAGTAGCTCTGCACAATTATAATGTATATAAACGCTGGTTTGTAGATAGATGCCTTAGTACGTAAGCACCGACGGCTCAGAGGTGAGTGAGCCCGGAGAGGTCCCCTCTCCGTGCCCGCTCCCTTATTTTTGTTAATTATTAATTCGAGTAGAAGGGTGTTAGCGCAAAATCCCCTCTACTCGAAATTGTATAAATTAACGCGTTTTCACGCGTTCGAGAGGAGTCGTCGGTGTACTTTTGCCGAACTGCTCTAGAAGAAGACGATCCCACTGTTTATGCGCTAGGATCGCTTTCTGGACTCCTCAAGCTCTCGCGCCTTAGAATAAACTTAAATATCTAGTATCTTTAATTTCGAAAAATCCGTTTGTTACAAATCAACCTGGCCAAAAGAGCTTCTGTTTAAAATTGTAAATAGTCGTTAATTATAATAAACGCTTCATTAGATTTAAATTAAAATATATACTCTGAACTATTTATTTATTTACTTATTTGAACCCAACCTGTTAAAGTTTCCTTTTAAATTCCCAAAACAACTGAGTGTTTGTACGCTCAGTTGTAGTCATTTTAGTATAGAAGACGGTGTTTCCATTACCGTTTTTCATTAGTATTTAATAAGTTAGTGTATTGGCGCTGATTTATTACTCACTAGAAAGCGTTAACATTACAACATAATGGATTTAGCCGTGTTGATACCGGTAGGCACGCCGACACAGCTAATTTAAATATACGTAGTCAAATAATAGATTAAAAGGGCAAGGTCGCAAAGTGTAAATGTAAACATAAAAATAAAATTCAAATAAACTGTAATCTACTGTAGTCGCTTGATAAAAGTAAAACGTATATCGCTTCTGGGATGCACCGGCGCACTGAATTTATAATAAAGCGCAAGACTTACAATCGCATCAGGTTATCACTCGGCTGGAGAACGCACGCTGAAGAAGCTCCGATGGAAAAATGCACCAGTTCCGGGTTGCAATGAGACGTCGAAAAGCTTCCTGACTCCACCCTGCTCCAGTTTAATTTTGGACGACCCAATAGAGTATGTAGAGTAAATTTGAAGGGCAGCACAATCAGCAGCTATGTCGAGATCACCAGAACCACCATAGAACCGAAGAACACAACCATGCAGCAGCCCCACGCAACGAAAAATATTAGTCGCCGGGGGACCTCTGCTATAATGCACGAGCAGGGATTACCTGCAAAAAAAAGCCGGTAGGCAGAATAAGGCAGAGAGATATCTAGAGCGGAGCGAAGACAAACACGTCTGTTCTACTCACCAGCCGAGCGAGAGAGAGAGAGAGAGAGACAGGATCTATTCAATGGTTAAATAATGCTGCCGACACATGCAATTTCGAAGGCTTTCCCTCCACTACAGAGACAGGTAGTTCGGTTGGAGCGTATGCAATACGCGGTATTCACTAGTTCGATCGAGCTGTTTGAACCATCTTGGTGCCCGGTATTTATGCCTGACTACAGCTAGTTTGCTTGCCATAGACGCGTCGCCGCCTAGCGGTGTCAACCGAAATAATTCAGAGGTAATTTTTATAATATATTCATAATATGACCGTCAAAAAACTTTAACATATTAATTTTTAAATTAAAGGCTTATTAGCTTGAAGCAAAAGATTAAATATAACAAAAATAATTAACTATTAAATTTTCTTCATCTTCATAACATACTCCATTTTCTTGAAAATATCAAAATGATCATAATGAGGGATTAATATAAGTAATACTGATATTAATAAATAATGTAAATTTATGTACAATAGAATATTATTTATTATTTGTACAATAATAATCACAAGGAACGCACTTTTTGAAAGTTACAAATTTAAAAAATTTATACAAAAGATTATTATTATACAATATCTTTAGCACTAGCAAATTTTATCGTCATAAAATGCATATAACAATAAAAAATAAAAGAAACTTGTTCTGCAACACACTTTTCATTGACAATTGTGTAAAAATCACGTTTATAGTACTTGTACGAAATGAAATCGAAGCTATGTTAACTGTAGGTTTTGGATGAATAATATTGACAGGTGGCGGTGGTATAAAAGCATCAAAAATATCTTCACCTCCATCCGTAAATACAAGTGAAGACGGAATCCACCGTGCTCTAAAAAGAATATTGTTTAATTTCTTCGGCAGATTTGTTTAGCAACATGATACCTACCTAGTACACGGAGAAACATTTTTCCCTCTTACAGCATTTTTTCCTAAATTAATAGCCCCAGAATCTTGGACTTCAAGTGTGTGTATGCAGCCAGAGAAACCAGTGGAGTATTTTCCTTGCGTCATTGAATATTCAGGAACACCGCCGATAAAAACATTTCCATTTATTTCAAGTTTTTCGTTGACACCATCACTTGTTCCTATTTCTATGTGTTCCCCATCGAGTTCAATACTTCCGTCTCGGCCGTTACGTTTTAGAATAATTCTATGTCTTCTACCATCGTCAACTTTTAAAGTTGTAATTTTTAATATAGCTGGACCAGAGCCTAAGTTATACTGAAACTCAATATAGCTGAAACAAAATTAATTGCCTTGAAGTAGACATGTTTGATAAATTATAATATTTACTTCGTAAACGTATCAGAATGAGCATCAAAATAATTAAGGTATTGTAAGTAAAATGTAGTGTGAATAATTGAAAAAATAAATCCTTGACCAAAAAATATGAGTACCAGAGAAACAAATGATGACTTTAATAAAAGAAGTTAAAAAACTAATAAGTTAATAAAAATATTGATAATTGGAAATTGTTGGTACATTTTCAATAAAAAAAAACTCGTTTACTAACCCATCAATCACAGCAAGCGCTACATAGTTATTTGTGATTCGTTTACTAGAATTATCGCTATGCCACATTATAAGTCCATTAGTCTCATTCGTAGATATCTCAAAACCAATCATTTCTCTTTCATCCTCATGAGTCATTACTGAATTACTAAGTTCTAACCATCCATCCCCACGAAAAATAGCATCATCCCCAACGTCTACACCTGCAATCGTTAAAAGCACATAAATAAACACATCTTTCGCATGCAAAGTCATGGAAGAGATATGCGTTTTTATTAATCGCTATTATATAAATCAATAAAAACATTACTTTTGCTGCAGTTTTGTCCCATAAATCCATACGGACAATCACATTTATAAGATCCACGCAAATCAGTGCACGTGCCTCCATTTATACACGGACTCAAAAGCTCGCACTGCTTAAGTATATTCTCACAATTTTTTCCAACATAACCGTATTCGCATGTGCAGGAGTATTCGTTATAATTAACATTTTGACATAAACCGTGAATGCAAGGTTTAGTAAGGCAAAAGTCTTTTCTCGTAGTTACATCCGCAGTTGAGTGCGTTGTCAAATAAGTTTTAGCATTATTATAGGCGTGACTAGCATGACATTCTTCTATATGCGAAGACTGCATCCACGATTTAAATAGCTCCGATTTCGGAGAATAAATTTTTATCTGAAAATAAATTTTTATCTAAAATTAATATTGAATCAATTATTGCCAAAAGATTTGAAGCTGATTTTATATTATTCATTTACCTTATCTATACATCCATAAAATGATAGTTTTACTTTAACTTTCTTACTGATTTGGATTTGTTTTCTATCTACTCCTCCAAAATATGCAAGCGTTTTCAAGCTCATTGAATGCGATGAGTCTTGAAAGGATTTTTTGATTGGTGTCTCAGCATTAACTGACAAAGATGCTACTTTATAGTCTTTGCTGACATTCACATGATACCACTGTTCAGAATCTATAGTATAATTTGAACCCAGTTCGTAAACACCTGCACCGATGTCGAATAAGAATCGCAGATGTCTGTTGTAAATGATTAGAGCTATAAAATCTCCGCTGCCTTTATTATTTTGTGCGCAATACATGAGAATTGCATTGTCCTGATTTGCAGGCCTAAAGCTTAATGACATTTTCAATCTGAAATAAAATAAAGATGCTGTAAATAAATTTTATTTTCAAACAATAAAGGAGATAGTATATAATAACTTTTTTTTCTTAGAATTGTTTAACCTTTTGCAAAAATGTTAGTTGCTTTTTAATTCGCAAATCAACATTAAATTTATTATATAAACGTCAATATATATTGGTATTTTTCATTTTGGACATAATTTTCTCAAATACAATTGATTCAGTTATATTTTTATTCTTAAAATTTAATTTAAAGGCCCTGTTGTAAATTTCACGATTTTTTTTAATTATTTCACTAATAGTTGACCATACTTGACCAATCTACAAATCATTGGCCAAATAATAGTGAAAACTTCCAAAAGAGGACAATAAAAAGTTTAAGTGCACCTTTCAAATCTTAAATTTTATTTTTTGTACCATCTTAAAAAACAAACTGTGATTTAGAAAATTAGAATTTAAAAAAGCAAAAACATATTTTAAAAAAAAGTTTTTCGAAAAATCAAGCCAGATTTTACCATCTACTAAGCAACATTTTAAATGAGTATCTACAGAACAGCAATAAAATATTAGTCTTTGATCTATAAGTTTTTAAACAACTGTTTTTTTATGAATAAAATTTTTCAAAGTGATATTTTTTTATTTTATTAGCTTAAGTATAAAAAGAAATTTATGTGTACTGTTAATCCTATAAAAAACCTGGATTTCTACATGGAAGACATGCAAGGAAAATAGATGCGGATTCCAGCTAGAATCAAATGGTTTTCATCGAGATTTTCCTAAATGTTATCATAACTTTTTTTCGTCAAGATCAGCTTGGATTTCCCTATAAAAATCATGATAAAATCCACCGATTTCCAGCTCAATCCATATCGGTTTTACCTAGATTATCCGTATGAAATTCACAAGAACATAAAATGTGTATTTTAGTTCAGAAAAATCGCACCCGAACACAGATATTTTCAACGCCCAGACCACAATAAGTTAGTAATTTTTTACAGTATATAACTGGGCCTTAAACCTCTGAATAACGGATTCCAAAACTTAGCTATAGATTTTTAAATACCAAAATATGAAAAAAGTCAGTGTAAAACATATTTAGTGTTTAGAGAAATTCAGAAGTATCCTATACTTTAAGCGGAAATTCAGCAAAGATGTTAAGTAGATACAATTTCTACAAAGTGTCATACAACTTAAGAAAGCAATGCATCAATTTTTCAAAATAAAAAAATCTTTTAGTAACAAAATTCAAAAATCTAAGAAGACTTAAAAATAATTTATAAATTTTTTATTTAAAATAAAATATATCGATTTTGATTCGAAGAGAAAGTTTTCTACTAGTTTTAAAAATAACTTTGTAATTAGATCATCTAAAATGTAATAACCATTTAACTAAGTCAACAAAAAATAACAAAGATTTTTAATTTTAATTGTATTAAATTTCGGAATCTGTAAACTTAGAATCAATTTAACTAGAAGATGTACGACCTTCTTATAGGTGATCCTCTAGGGTGCATTGAATTTTTACTTAAATACTGGAAAAAATTGCACTAAGAATCTTAATTATGAGTTATAAACCACTTTTAACTAATTAAACATAAAAATATAAAAATACAACAAAAATATTGTTACTGAAATTTGTCTCGATTTCTATCTATTAATTATGCCATCCCTGAGGCCTGTCAACACAAGTGCGCGCGTATAGGTTCTTGCACTCAGATTTTGCTTTGTTGGACTCGGTATAGCAAACACAAGTTTAGTTTGCTTAAAAATGACGTCTCGAAGAAAGCATTTCACCTTTTTACCTACTATATGAATGATTTATTATATTTTATTACCTTCATATGCTCGCTTCAATATTTGAAATCCCGTTTATAAAAACAATTCGTTCTTACAGTTCGTACGCGCATGCGCACAGTCGTGCTTCTGTTATTTGATTCCTGAGGTTACATCAATTTTTCGTCTAATTAATAAAGATTGCTCTAAAGTTTGGTTGGTGATCATTATTATTCTTTGTTTAATTATAAACTATAAATAATTAACTACAACATACAACTGTTTTTTTTTTGCTTGATTACGAATTTTTAACTCATATCAGGGAAATCAACTCATTGAATCACATTTCTTCCGTAAGAGCCTAGTAAAAAAATACAAATTTGAAACTTTTTGTACTTTTATTTGTTTGGTAAGTCCAACCGGGAAAGACACCAATAAAAAGCTTGAGATTTTAGCTATCAATTCGTATTTTTCTTTTTCTTTTTTTATGGATTTAGAAAATCGCCGGAGCCACCTGAACTAATTTAAGAATTTATTTTGAGGTACTAAAATATTATCAAAGCCGGATGAGTCCGACCTAACGCTTTAAAAAAAAATCAACTTGTAACGGTAAGCGCCGTTGATGAGTGCGAGGGATTATCCCCATTTGCGAATTACGCTCGGTATGAGAGGGAGTGGAGAGCCTTCAGCCTCGTGACCCGAAACTCGCGAAACTCAAAGGCAACGCTTGATCGGTCTATTCGATTCGAGTCGCTGGAGTCAACGGACGTCTCTCCGACCCTCGTGCGAGCTCCAGCCAGTCCCTACGGGGGTAAGTGTAATCATAGCTTAAGTGCGGAGCAATGTAAGCTCAGATTCAAAAACTTTTCGTCTCTTTTGTAAAGTTCCGGTGCTGGGTGATAACAAACCACAAATAGAAAAGGACCAACTTCAGAGATTGTTGTGTGGGACGCCGCATCAACGACCGACGCGATCTTGGCAATCAGCGCGACAGCTGGAACCTGCGCGACGAAAAAAAGCGAGCGATCGCGATTTATGAAGGCTGGGCGCGCGAGAGCGTTATTTGTAAAATTGGTAATTCCTTGACCCCACCCGAGACCTAAATAAAAATATATATTTTGCCATAATTGAGTCTCTAATCATTACAAAGTTATGGTTGTTTTGACGCGCCTTTTTAGGAAATTATAAAAAGTTTTCCTGTGTTTCAAACGTAAATAATCGGTCCATAAAAAAAACATAGATAATGTATAAAAATTCACGAAACTTAAGAAAACCGGCTTTGATTTGCTTTCTTCATTAGAACCGAAAAATATTTGTCTGCTCATAAAATATATTAATTTCTAATACTCACGACTTCTTGCTCGACTTGTTAATGGGCTCGTGGTTCCTTTTGCTTTCTCATAGAGAAAGCTTTGGAACGGCAATATTTTTCGGTTTTCATATTTTGACGTAGAAGCACATATTTAGGTTCAGAGAATCCAAAAAAGTAGTTGTTAAAAAATGTCCGGATGTACGTACTTCCCCCGTAACGACTTTTAAACGACGCGGTGAATTCGCTTCAAATTTCACAGGCAAGTTTCATTCAATTTTTATGAGCATGCTTGAAAATTTCAATTTCTTTTATAGATTAGTTTTGATTATATGACTATTTAGGTTATTTTAAAAAATTTTGAAAATTTTAATTTTCTACTTTTGCTAAAAAGTATTAATATTTTTTGTTGTACTTTTCTTCTTTTTAATTTTATTTCATGTTAACTTTATTTAATGAAGATTTGTATCTTACCAAGATAAACGTTAAACTAACGTAAATACTTAAATTAAAACTTTATTTTTTGATAAAATTTTTGTCGTAAACATGTATTAAGGAGGTTGGGTTCAACACTTTCGTGAAAATGCAGAAATTAACGTAGAATCGATAAGTATAACTTCTAAATATCATAAATCAGACGTAAGATTTTTTATAATATTTTTCACCAGGGTTCCCATTGAGAAAAAATAGCAATAAACTTTATATGAAATACACACGTTCTTATGGACTGCGAAATATTTTGACCAAGGAGGTTAAGAATTCGCGATAAAAAAAAGTAGAGATTAAGTTAAAACAGCGATAGTTTTATAGAAAAACAGTCTAGGAATCAAAATGTGCCCGGCTATGATTCGTTACCAGGAATTTGACCAACAACTAAGGGACAACGTAAACGGGTGGGGGCCAAACATGCGAATGCTCACTACGGAATTGCATCAAAATATCGAATTTTTCTACATCGACTTCAAATATTTAGAAATGACTGTTTTGTCTCAGATGTAT
>JAWWEM010045676.1:0-12705 GCA_035582935.1 Ormyrus thymus
GGGAAGCCTCTACCCCGGGCTTTTTCATACGCGCTGGCTGCAATGAAATGAGAAAAAAAAAAAAAGAAGGAAAAGCAGGCAGGCAGTTAAGGATTATAGGAAGAAAAGTTACGTGCGCACGGGCAATTACAGCTCCGCGCGGAGCGTTTGGCCCGGCTACGTCGACTCGCGCGCGCGCGCGGCTGGAATCGTCGAGCGGGACTCTTCGTATTTCGCGCTCGTTCGTGCGGTTAAAGGGACGTGTAATTTCGAATTCTGCTGCCGAGCGACCCGATACTTTTTTCTCGACGCGCCGGTTTGTACGGGTAAGCGGTGCGGGAGCTTTTCGGCGTTTATATACGCCCGGTTTTTAATCATTCTCTACGGTTTGCCGTTTTGCATTATTTCGTTAATCGAAACGTCGCCGCGAACGAGCTGCTCCCGAAATACTTTATGTTTGAAGAGCCGAGGTAAGCTCGGGTCTATTCGGGTTCAACATCCCCGGTGAGTTTGTTTTCGAATGAAATATTCAACGGTCTTCGATCGCTGATTTTCTGCATGTAATCTCCTTTTTTTCCGGCGCCAGTGATTGCCTCTTGATTCAGAAAAGGTCTCCTCGGGCCGGTAAAACAAGGCGGCGCGCTGCATTATTAAGGCCGACGCGCGGTTAAATCAGGATTTTTTGCCGATGGCCACTCGGGGACATCAGCTCCTTAAAAATTTAGCGGCCGGTCGATTAGCCCCGGACAGCGCGGAGGCACAACAAGACTGACCGGGTATAGAGAGAGAGAGAGAGAGAGAGAGAGAAAGAGAGAGGCGCCTGCATTAAAATTCAAGCGGAGCCGCGCTCCGGCGCGGCGCCCGTCGAATCTCGCGGAATTGACGTCGCGAAAACTGGAGCGTCGAATTTAATTAAAAGATCAATAAAACAAAATGGCACACGGCCGGCGCTTGCTTGAATCTTTAACTCGACTTGCATGTGCGCCTTCGCAGTGGGCCGCTTTCAATAAGTAATGCCGCGAAGGAGCTCTTCTCTCGCGATGGAAGTACACGTCGCCTCGAAAAGTAAGACATTCGCGTGTGTGTCCCCGCGATTCTTATAGCTTTCCGCGGCCAGTTCCGACGTCGCGCCGCGGCCCCCTTTGCGAACTCTTCTCGTTTACGGTTATTGTTATTCGAGCCACTTATTGCGGAGAGGTTGCCGATGGCGTGCTCGGCTTTAATTAAAAATTCGAGCGCGGGAAGTCGTACGTTTGCTAATTGAAAAAAGCGCTCGTTTTTAAGCCTCGCCCCCGCCCCCTCCCCCGCTGATTGATGGCGCCCGATTTCCGACTTCATTTTTCCCCGCGCGCCGGCCCGGGAGAATCGAGGCTCGTTCCCCGGCGAGGTTAATATGCGTGCAGCCCTCATTATTTTTCATCCTCGCACTCTATTTGCTCGGGGACCCAGCTAAATTAAAGGCGCCCGGCGATATTCTGCCCCGGCGACTTGCCGTATTAGCTATTCATTAGCCTTTCATCCCCCCGTACATTTTACCGCTCCTCCTCCGACGGCGGCGGCGGCGGCGGCGTTCGCAATGCGCCAAGAGTAATGAACTCTTTAAACAAATTAATGCCTCGTTTTTTCTCGCCGGCGGCGGCGGTGGCAGCGGCTGCTCTCTCTGGGGTAAATATCGACTTTTACCCCCGTCGCGGACGTACACTTAAATAAGGTCGCATCGATTGCCTGCGGAGGGGTATAACTGCTTGCGGATTCTTATTTATAACCAGGAAAAAGCAGCGGCGGCGCCGCGGCGAATTATCGACTTGGCCAAGAGAGAGAGAGAGAGACAGAGAAAAAGCAGGAGAGATTGCCGGAGGAGAGAGAGATGGTCTCCCGCGTCGCGTTAATTCGGGGGATAGTTGGCCGAATAGTTTCCGAGGCTCACCTATCCAATATCGCCCGGGCCGGCGAAAGGCGCTTTTCGGCCCCCCGTGTTCCAACGGATAGCGACGCCGTTATTGCCTCCAAGTTGGAGAGCTTGTTGGCCTGTTAATTAATTAGCGGGCGAATGGCGAGTACGGCTCGGTGCGTCTTTTGGACCAGTGAGTTATGCTATTGATGATGTATGCTTGACCGCCTCGAGTCGAGATTAGCTCCGACGGGAGAATGCAAATTAAACTCGATGTACGTGCCGATTGTTTTCGCGGTGATTCGGCAGGGAGGCTTCACTCGCGTCTCAGGTGCAGCGGGGCTAATCCGTCGCTCGGTCGCGAAATAAAGTGCGCGGTAATTTATACGGGGAGGGTGTTGCGCGCGCGTTTTAGCGCGCAGCCCTCATTAATTTCGGAATCCGCCGTCGGCGTGGGGAGCCAAGGGACCAATCAACATAGGCGGGAGAGAGAGAGAGAGAGAGGGTTTGATTTTGCGCCCGAAAACGTCAATAATCAGCGATGCAGTTAATCCGCGGGAAATTAACCGAGCGATATTCCATTTGACGGGAAGGGCTGGGAATTTAGCGTTTTTGCGCCGCGGAAAAATAGCCCCCGCCCTCCCTCGCCCGAGATGGATCTTCTCCGCCGGGCGCATTGTGAATTTTAAATCGCGCCCGTAACGATCATCGAATTTCCTTTATGGCGGCGGGGGCCAGGTGAAAGGATAGAGAGGGACGATAATTTCGCTCTCGGTGCGCCCGGCCGCGTCAACCCGGGCCGTGGTGGAGCAGCGAGCCCGGGTTATTGATATCGTAAATTTTTCCCCTCCCGCGCGGGTTATTAAAAACAATAATTGTCCCCGCCGCGATAAAAGCCTCATTATCGTACGTTAATATATAAACGGCGCGTAATCGAGCTGCATTTCTCATATCGGCCGGGGGATCCAAGCCCCGGCGCCGAGCGTTATTCAATTTCGCTGCTGCGAACGAGCGCGAGTTTATGACGTATAAGCGTGTCGGATTTATATCGGCGAGGCCTTTTTTTTGTAAAATCCTTCGAGCTCTCGATTCCTAGCGGCGTCTCCGTTGTACTCGGACGCTTGCGCAGCTCGATATTTACGAGAGGCGCCGACGTCGGTGTTGTGCCTCTTAAAGAATGCAGAATTAAGGAAGAGCTCGGAGCGCGACGTATCGATTTATCGGGCACATCGGCCGGGGCGGTCAAGGCGCGCGAGCGGCAATTTTTCGCAGCGCGAGTCAATGAAGCGTCGGATACGCGCGGCCTCTTTGGGGCGGTGTTATTTATAAAGAGGCCGTTTACTCGGTCGATCAAAGTAAAGCATCGCATCATTTTGAGAGAGAAGCGCCCGGCGGCGGCGCGCAATAAAGCGGATAAGTCAAAGCGCTTCCGGAAATAAATCGCGCCCCATTCGGGAATCGATTTTACCCGGGCCGTGAAGAAGACGAGTAGTAAGCGGGAGGACGCGAGCGCGCACCAAGTCAGCTTTGTTATCCCTCCCGAGTAAGAAATTGCCGGCGTCGAGCGTCGAGCGTTTTCATTTGTTCGCTCCTGCGAGTCGGTCGGGACGTATACTTGGCTGTGCTCCTCCTTCCGAAAGAAGCACGCGTTTCTTTTTCTTTTCTTTTTTTATTTTTAACCCAGGCGGCGTTTTTTCATCCGGTCGCGCTTTCAAAGTGCTGCCGCCGCGCTCAAGTGGTGCGTAAGCTTTTGTCCTCTTTTTTTTAATTGTTCTTTTCTTTTTTGCTGATTGGATTCTTTTTCGCGCGCTGACCGTTGGAGAAGCGATAAACGCTTTTAACTGAATCTCGATATTTATTCTCTGTTAATAAAGCTTCATTTTCATCATTGGCCGTTATTTCAATAAATAAAATATGCGGCCAAATTGACGTTTTGCATTTCTATATAGAATAATTATTATTTCGATTTTATTTCGAAAATCTCTTTATAGAATTCAGATGTATAAATTATTTCGCCGAATGCATTTTTAACTGATTTTATATTTCAATATGAATTTTGATATTCCGTATAACCGGGGACAAAAATATAATAAGTAAAATTAATTATTCAAGGGGAAATTACCAAAAAATAGTAGCTCGGACGCTATTCCCACTGTATACATTATTCCAGTCATTTATGAATTAAACGCGAATACAACAATATCTATCACAAGGCACTTGGCGTACTCCCCAAAATAAACAGCGCTCAAAAGCGAACGCAATTTGTGCATTTTTAAGCAGCGAAACGCTCTCGCGGCGCGTGTTTTTTTTTTTGTTGTGCCTCGCAGAGGGAGAGAGAGAGAGAAGGAGAAAAAGAAGCAGGTCGAGGAGATGCGTCTGGCAACTTGATAAACTCGGGCGCGCACTTTCTTCAGCCGCAATTTTCGAGACCTTCCTCCCATTTTTCCCGAGCCCCGTTCGTTGAACCCGCATATGCGCCAGTAATTGATGATCGATCGAAGATTAGACGGGCGATATATACGGCTTTGCGGGCTTTTTTTTCTGCGGGCGGCTGCGCTTTGTTATTCTTGTTTCTTTGGGGGGGGGGGGGGGGGGGGGGGGGGGGGGGGGGGGGGGGGTTTGGGGGCTTTTTTTTCGGGGGGGGGCGGCGCTTTTTTTTTATTTTTTATTTCCCCCCCCCCCCCCCCCCCGAAAAGCGCGATGTAGGCCAGGCTCGGCGGCGCTCTCGCTCGCGAGCGCGAAAAATTAAGAGAGATTTATGAGGCTCGCGCGAAAGATAAATAAAAGCCTGCCGCGGCCACGGCGAGTATGTAAAAATATCGCGACGCGCGCACTCGTTTTTTAATGCGAGAAGGGGCCGAGCTTTCGGGGGATTTAGGGATGACTCTCGCGTTTAACTTCCCGAAATAACTGCGCGCGGCTCGCGTGCCGGCCGGGCGTTCCTTTCCCTCTTAATAGCCCCGAGTGCTCCGCGATTGCGGCAATTATTCAAATTCATTTTTCCTCCCCGGCGGGACGACGATATCGTTCTTTCGTCTAATTTTTTCGCGGGCCCCCGTTCCCTTTTACGACGCCGTAAACATATCGATTCGCGGGCTCGGCCGCGAGAGCCGACGCACACGGCCGAGTCCATGGGAATAGACAGCGACTCCGCCACTCGACTCTCTCGCGGCGCGGCGCTCCGCGCTAAAAACAAAAGGGGACCCCCGGGAATTTCTCATTACGAGACCGCGGCGGCGAGGAAAGGAGAAAAGCCGGACGACGGCGAAAAAAAGAGGCGCGCTTCCCGCCCCGGTCTATCCGGCGCTCGCTTATCCCTCCCCCCCCGGCTGCGCTCTCGCGGGCTGCGCGCTTTTGTTGCTCTCGCCGGGGCGCGCTTTACTGCGAAATAAACGCACAAGCGCGCTCAGCAGTTCGTAAAAGCCGCGCGTTATGAAGTCGCGCGCGCGCTACAAGCGTCGGCGTTCGGCAGCCGAGATTTACGCCCGAGTCCCGGGCGGTCGGGGTGTGTCGGCGCGCGCGCGCGCCGGCCTCTCGTAAAACAGCCTCTCTGTCATCCGGCGAGTTCTTATCTGCCGCCCCCCCCCCTCCCGCGCGCGCTGTGCTTTTCTTGCTTTCGAGAAAAGCCGCGCGGGCCTGATGTTTTATGGAGAGATCGCGTTTAACAGCGCTGAATCATCCGGGCGTAAGTAAATTTTTCAGTCCCGATGAGCCGCCTCTTTGATGAATAATAAAGGTATTAGTAATGCCGCGCGCGCGACGCGTAATTCCGCTTCCCGGTAGGAAGGATGATCGCTCAATGACTGGCTGCGAATGGGGTCACCTACAAATAAAGCGACTCGAAAGCACGCGCGGATAATGAGATCTCTGCAGCTCGCCGACGAGGCGCGGAGCCGCGAAAAAGGGGGTTAAGTTCATTACGTAACGCGCCGTAAGCAGATAACAGGCGGAGCGCCGAAGCCAGACAGGCCTCTCGAGTCGATGACGCGAAAGCAAGGGAAGCTCGTGGGCCGAATTTCACCCCGGTCGGGGTTTTGTTCCTCCGGCCCCCGCGTCCCCCCCCCCCCCCCCCGAGTCGCGGCTCTCGACGGGAAGACGAGGCACCAGCGGACCGGGGCCGCCGTCGACCTTGCCATTGTCGACGGCGCGGTCTATGAAATTTTCAATGTCAGTCCTGCTCTGCCGCCTCGAAGCTGCGCCGCGTATCTCTTTCGCCGTCTCCCCCGTTCCGCGGGCCCGTAGTGCGGCGCGTCGTGATTTTAACGAGGGCCGTCTTATATCGCTCGGCGCCGCCGCGGTTCGTTGACTTTTTACACACGCCTGTGGGAATTAGATAATGCCGCGCTGCGCTCGGCTCGCGTTGTAATTACGCCGGGGGGTGGGGGGGGAGGGCATGCGTGTGCGTACGCGTACGCGTAGCTCTTTCTTGCGGCGCTTTCAGCTTGAGAATCTCTCGCGCGCGTGATTCTCTCCCCGCGTTTTATTTTCGTAAGGCGAGGATGGGAACTCGAATTTCTATGACGCTCTTCATTGAATAATGAATGCAAAGATTTCCGTAAGTTAACGCCGGGAGATTAATAATGCTGCTTTTGAAATTTAAATTTGTAACGAGGCGCCTTTTTTGCGAAAGTCCTCCCCCTTTGCTCGTATAATTATTGTGCAATTCGAGATTTTACTTTACGTTTCAAGTTCGCGGCCGAGCTCGCGATACATCGGACTGCGTCGAGTTGAAAAAACGCTTTATTCATATAATTTGCTTTATTTAAACTTGCAGCGGAGTAAAGTATGTTTTATTAAGTTTGCTCGCACGTAACATATAGTGGATGATAATTAAATCGAGATACACGTGTATTCCGCAACATTGTTTTGAAAATTAGCACGTAATTAACGATCGACGAGAACGAAAATACCCTCTCGTTTTAAAATAAGCTGGGGGATATTTGATACATTTAATTTTAAATGATGCAGACTGACCGACGCGAATATATTTCAATAATAATTTAATTAAGGTCTCCTGCTCATCTCCTCGAGGACAAAAGGCTTTTATTAGCAGCCGGCGGGCACTGATATAATAATCGGGGGTATTAAATATCCGCATCGGCCATCAAATTTAGCTCTCGTCCGAAATAACTAATAAATTACTCTTATGCGCCGTAACGAACTTGTAATACGCGCGAGCCGGAGGATCGTGTTAATATTAGTTTCTCAAGTAACTCGAATGACAAGCAGCGGGGCTTTCTCTCTATTTTAATTACGCGTACAATAATCTGCGAGGAGAAGATTATCCGGAGCACGTCAACGCTCCGCCCGCTCTCGCTTCCCTCTCGCCTTTGTGCTCTCGCGTTTTCATTTCTCTGCTTGATGAATTTTCGGTCGTGCGAGTTCGGCTTTCTTTATTATGCACTATTATGCGCTTATTACCGTTGGAGGGGGGGGGGGGAGGGGATCCGGGAAAAACGTTAATGCCCGAGGCGCGTTACAATATTGACTGGCCGGGCGGGTCGAAAAATTACATTCGATAGCCGCTGCCAGAGAGGCGCATTTCGCTTTTAACATTTTCCTCTCTTTTGCTGCGCTGCAGTCAAGGTAGATTTCGCTGCCGACGGGATCAGCGCAGTCCTTTGTTTGGATTTGCCCATTGTATGATTTGTTACGAGTCGAATTTTAAATAAGGAGCCCTTTTTAAATATCACGCGCGGAATATTGAATAAAAGCTCGGTAATTTTCTGCAATAAAAGAAAGGCAGGCTCATTAAGAGTTTCTTTTTTACTCGAAGTTCTCTATTCGTCGAATTTTATATCGGCAATGCTTGATAAAGCAAACGAAGTGCATTGATCAGTACAAATTGCAACGCAAATTGGGCAAAAGGGATTATCGGGCGCGGCGAGGGCGAACTTTTATTACAAATACCGCGACAAACCTAATTAAGCGCCCGGTGACACAATCGTCGAATTTTTTTTGTCGAAAAATTACGAATAAAGTCCTTCGGCTCGCGGCGCTGCTAAGTAGCCCAATCGTCCCAATTCTCCCCTGTGCGCCGCTCGCGTTTTCCCCGGCTGGCGATCCTCTCTCTCTCTCTCTCTCTCTCTTTTTCCCCGTTTTTTCATTTCGCGCGCGGCCCGGGCGCAAAGCACATTTTATCGTCGATTAAACAATGGCTCTCGGGCTAAAAATTACAAACGGCCCCTGGACGCCGGCGGCGCGCGCGAACAATCCCGATCGGAAATCGAGAGCGTGTTCGTTTCATTGTCAGCGAATAAAAATGATTTAGCGGGCCGATGGACTTTTTGATGCCTCGACGGGGGGGCCGACGTTAATTTATAATCACTTTCGTGCGCGGGTGCATCTATCGCGAGCCGGTTTCCGATAAGAATTTTAAATAACGAAGCAATTATCAGTCGACGAAAATGAACTTTCGATTTATTAACGTCGCGCATCGCTCTTCGGCAGTGGAGCAGTCGAAAAAGCAGCGCTCGCGACGGGACGCGATTGAATGGAATTGGATATCTTGATTAATCAATTATCCGATCGCTCGAATTATTTGGGTCTGGGATTAGTAAAATAAAGATAGACTGTTTGAAGCTGAGTAAGAGATTGCAGGCTCGAGCCTGTTCATTATCGGCGTTTAAAAAAACCCAAAATGAGAATGAAAGAGCGGATTTTAAACGGCTCTCGGACAGATTTCTCGGTTATTTCGCCCGTAATGAATCGCCGTCTATCGCGTCTTTTATCGACTCGCCCATACATATACACTCGCCCGGTCGTTCGATACGGAATCGTTGCGCGTCGGTGATATAACGGTTCCCCGGAATAATGGGGTTAATTTTTGATTGCGCTCGGCCGGCCCGGGTAAAGCCGCGCGGCGGAAATTCCTGCCCCGGGAAGAGTCGGTGTGTATATTTCGAGTTAGAGAGCGGCGCGCGTTAATTCGGAATTTATTATTTTCTAGCCGGGCCAGTAGTCGTTCTGGCGGACTTGCGATTTTATTTGGCGCTTTCGGGGGGGGGGGGGGGAGGCTGTAAAATATTTCTCGGGGATTTTGGTCGTTCGTTCCCCTGTAAATTTACGCAAAGTGATTCGTTCGCGTACTACAAATGGATGACGAGTATTATTTAACGAAATGTATGCGTTCGGGCGGACTCCCCCCTGCTCTCTCTCTCTCTCTCTCTGATTTTTGATGCAGCGACGCAGAAGCGGGGTTTAACATTATTGTCGCAGCTTGTTTTACTTTTGCAAATACGTGCGGCCCGCGCCGCCGGGATAATTTATTCGTTAAAGTATGTTTGTGGGGCGCGCTTTTTCATCGATCTAAAAATCATTTTCTTCCCTCTTTTTCGCCGAGTGTTTTGCGTCCCCGCAAATATTTACTAAATGCGAGGCACGCAAAGTGCGCGCGCCGGGCTGATTTTTTTCTTTTTTTCTTTTTGTGCGTTCGGGCCTGGTTTTTTAAGGACTCGGCCGCTCTTTCGTATCTGTGTTTTTCATCTCGAAACTTACTATCGGAAAACTAAAAAGTTCGATGATTGTTAGCTTCATTTCTCGGATCATCGAACAATGAAGTTTCCCAGGCAGAAGTTGTATTATCAATTCTTCCCGAACTTTTTAACAATTGTTTGATGTTATTATTATTTAGTTTTTCCCTCCTCTCGGTACGTACGCCGGGCGTTCATTTAAAAACGCGAAGAGCCAAGAAGAGAGGAAAATAACGAGCTTATACTTGCTTTATATTTCATTTATTTCTCAATCATGCAATTTATCAACAGCGCGTCTCGATTGCCATTCAAGTTATTTAATTTTACATTTACACACTTCATCGGATTCCGCGTCATTTCTCCCGAGCGAATTAGCTGATGATTTTTCCAGCGATTTAATAAACCAATCGAGTAGAGTAGACCGCGGTCTTTTCTTATTGATTTTTAGAGTAATTGTTTTTAAAGCGCCCTCGTACTACGATACGAAAAATGGCAATTATTATTGGAAATTCATATTCAGCGGAGCAGAATTAATTTGCCCCTGTAATGCTCCGCAAGTTACGACATTAAATTAACTTTAAAAAATCAGCCAAAAACTCAGCGAAAACACTTTAAAACCATTCCAAACATTCTCGCAAGTAATGCGCGAACACACGCAGAGCGCAGCAAGGCAACTCAGGCGGAAGGGAATTAGCTTGACAATGTCAGCTTGGCGAACAAAAAGCAAAAGATGACACTGCGGTCTCTCTCTCCTCTATCGGTTTTCAAACATTTTCACAATCCCATTGCGCAACAAAACGGGGCGGCTCACTCGAGCGTCCTCCCCGGCATATCGTCCCAAAGATCAGCGGAAATCCGCGAAGCGTTTCGAGAATCTATCCTGGGAGCGGAGCAGGGGCGGACAAGAAAAGTCCGAGTGTAACGAGAAAAGTCAGCGAACCCAGACGATAAAGTACAGCGGCGCTCTATATATACACCCACGCCCGCAAACGCTCCCCGCGCGAGAGTTTTCGCTTTTTGATTACGCTCCGGCCGCGAGCGAGTTTAGCCGCGAGCCGAAAGCTAAAAGCGTTGCGTACCGCAGTAAACGCGGACTTTCGCGCGAGAGTGTCGGGAGGGCGAGGGGGGCCGCGATTAATTCGAATCCAGCTGCCGCTGTCGCTGCTGCCGCTGAACGAGTCTAGAGACGGGGGCTTTACTCTGCGGGGACCGGGGAGCGCAGGTGAAAGCCACCGAGGCTCTCCGCGGCGTTTCTCGAGGCCGCCGCCGCCGCCGATATCTCCTCGCAGTGTATCTGGATTTTCCAAGGCTGCCACTGACGCTGCAGCGTTTTATGCAGGCTCTTTACTCGCGCAGGCCTGGGGAATACGGGCAGCTGGAGAGCCCCCCCCCCCTTCCCCGTATAGCATTCCGCGGCTTTTTATTTTTTTTCTTCGCCCGCGAGGATTTTTTTTACGGCGCTTCTTTCAGTTTTAACCGATTTGAGGAAGCGACTGAGAAGGTTCATTTTTTATTGCTAGAGGCTGCTAATTTATTCAGGGATACTTTGAATAAAAATTAGTTTATACACAGTTAACGTGTGCAGATACGGAGAAAGTTTCCGTGCAGTTTGTTCGAAATTAGTTTTCAACTGCTTTATACGGCCAAGCGAATCGACCGGCCGATCGTGACTTCTCGCGGAGTCAATAAATTAATAAACGTTTCGATTGAAACTCCAAACAAAGCCTGAAAATTCAACTAATTCGACTAAAAAAAGCAAGCGCAACGCCGGCTCATTACGCACACAAAGCCTTTGCCCTTCGGCTTTTCAGGAACTCCGTATAAACATAAAAAGCCGCGTGCACTCTTAACATTTACATCGCGCCGTCCTTCCTCCCAGCCAGCGCACGCTCGTTCCGGCTGCAGCCGCCGCGCTTCTCGGCCCGTAAGCTGGCGCCTCTGGCGTCGGTCGCTCGAACCTCCCGCGAACGGAGATCTCTCCGGCAGCCACACATGTACGTATATTCAGCCGAGCAGCCGCACGGCTGAACTTTGAAAAGTTAGCGTGACGCGCGGATCGTTTTAATTGTTGACTCTTCTTTTCGCCTCTCCAGCTGATAAGATTACGGGGGAACTCGCGCTCTTTGCTCTCTCTCTCTCTCGGTGTATTAAGGTGGAAAAGCTCCGCGAATCAGAAAGCAATTGTCGGCAATTAGCCGGCCGGCCGAACGCGCGGACTGTCGAATGAATAATGTAACCCGTTTACGATGTATACACGCGCGTCGTAGCCGGCAGCTCGAGCGGTAATCGAATCGTAAAGTCGAGCTTATGATTATTGCAAAACTGCGCCGGCGAGCGGCGCGTCAAATTCGAAACAAATACCTTTCGCTTACAGCTGTAAGCGCTAAGCCGGCAGACGGAATATTAGATTCGCCGCGCGGTGGATCTGCGCGGCGCAGTTCGGCAAACTGAATCCGAGGCGGAGCGAAAAAATCCGAGACCTTGTATATATAATCCGCTAAGTGTTTCTCGATTACGATTGTCTTTCGGGGCAAGGGGTGAGTTGCTTTCGTCGAATAGAATCACTTAATGGGGTGAAAACTTTACTAACGACGCGGAAAGTTCAAGAGTTGCCGTCGGGCAAATGAGTTCGATACAAATGCGATAATGGCTAGAAAATCCTTTTCTGGACCAGAAGAAAAAAAGCCCGCGGTTATATATTTCTCCACTCCGCGGCTTTTTCCGTCTGCCCTTGGAGACTGTAAGATTGCGAGAACGCAAAATCGACAAGCAACATTTCCCCGCGAAAACTGCTCGAGAGGTGCCGGTGTCTATGCGACAGTCCTCGAGAAAAAAGATTAAAGTTTTCTCTCTCTCTCTCTGTGCGATGCCTCCCGAGAGGGACCGAGGGGGGGATTTAAATTAAGAGGGGATTATATTAATACCTTAATCGAGATTTCATTGCGCGGGAGTTTCTCACTGCTCGCGCATATATATGTATATATATATGTATATATGAGATCGGCCCGAGGAAGGCTTTTAATTTTCGAAAACCCGCTCCCGAGACCCGGAAATTTATTCTCGACTGGGTTTTCGCAAAATTAAGGATCGCCTTAATTGCCGGATGCGATCTTTCCCGTTGCGCTCCTCCGCGATGATTAGGTTAAGTGATTTCGGCGCGGGCGATTCGTTTCGAACGGAAACTGGTTCGATTAAACGGCGGTGCGGTCGTATTAATTCCCTAATTGTTTCAACAATTTTGCGGAATTGGTAATCTCTGGAAGTGACGAGGATTGATTTTATTAAAATGTAGGTCAGAGGCGCGATATTATTTCTTTTTAAATTTCCGCGCATTGCACTTGCGTATATATATATATATATATA
>JAWWEM010045717.1:0-12695 GCA_035582935.1 Ormyrus thymus
TATATAAATTTTACCAATGTTAAATTGTGTACAATGTTTACGTGTACGATTCTTATGTGTATAAAACGCACCTTGCCATTTTTAATAAGGTATTTTTCTCAGTGTACGTGCAACAATGCAATGCAGTGGTTGAGTTAATAAATTAAATTCCCTGGTGAACTCTGATTTTAACCAAAATATTTTGGTTTAATTACGTCCACGCCTTTTTAACGTCAAATTAGGTTGTACTACATACCTTTCCTCAAGCGTAAAAGTAACAAAACTACCTCTAATCTCCTTAACGAGCCGCGCCTCAAAACCATCATTCAACCGGTCCATCCCGCCGGAGCCCCGTCAGTCCAAACAAACACGTCAACATTATTAGCATCTCGTCTCCCGCGTCAGCGCGTCACGCCGAGGAGACATCGGCGAAAAAAGGCGTCCGTCTTCGCCTCCCGGCGAGTTTTTCGGCGGCTCGCGCGCGCGCGTCGAAATACACGCCCGCCGGAGGGTGTTGGACCCGCGCGGCTAATTCGGAGCCTCGCGGCGGCGCGTTACGCAACGGTCTTCTCTCGCGGCGCTTTCCTTTTGCTCGCGCGCCTCGCCGCTCCTCGGGGTGATGTATCTCTTCGCGGAAAATTGATACGTCGCCGCGCGGAGGCGGCCGAGGCGACGCTAGATTTCGCTAATGATGTGGGAATGGGCGGAGGAGGCTTATTTTGAATATCCTCGTTGGGCGCGACGGCGAGCCTTTTCGGACAAGAGGGATTGATCTTAAATTTGAGCTCGGATTA
Organism: Ormyrus thymus; assembly: GCA_035582935.1. Classification (NCBI taxonomy): domain Eukaryota; kingdom Metazoa; phylum Arthropoda; class Insecta; order Hymenoptera; family Ormyridae; genus Ormyrus; species Ormyrus thymus. The sequence continues at coordinate 774 of JAWWEM010045717.1, forward strand.
TGAGCTCTGCCGAGAGGAGAGTGCGATTTACGATCGTTTTCAATTCGAGTTTAAAATCGCAGTTGGTGAAACTGTTTGTCGCTACTTAATAATGAAAATAGATTCTCTATTGAGTTAGTCGCCACGGTATGATCTTCCTTCGAGTGTATCATCTATTTTGATTGCGTCTTTATTCGTGGATTCTCTTCTTCACGTTCTCTTTTTCTCTCTTTGCGCCGTGCTGGTCTTGTTTATACGTAAGCTTGGCCCTGTTCTATTATTATTACCAACGTCATGGATTTCCATTAATTTCGATGTGTATTTTCGAAATGAATGTTCGAGTATTCCAAGAATCAGTAAAACTTTCCTTTTGTTCCGTCGTTATTTTCTTAGTTAACAATTGTTCATTTCATTAGCTTCTACATTAATTTTATCATTATTATACTTCATCTAATAATCTTCTAGCAATATCATTCCTTATTAAATCCGTTATCAAAAAAAGTCTCTCAAATTGCATCAAAACCCGAGCCCACCAATATCTCCTCTAGCTTCTCCCATTCCCAATTGAATTTCCGCGGCGACCAACGTCACTCGGCTCTGCAGAAAAACCCGCCGCAAAAAAGGCCGCGCGTCAAAGTCCCGCGGCCGAAAAAAGAGCCCCGCGCGGTCGAGAAAACAATCCCGCGCGCACCTCCGACCTCGCAAAAACCGCGCGCGCCCCGGACTAATTGTCGCTCTCGAGGAAGATGCGCCGCGAGAGAGAGCTTTCGTCCTGCTTAAGGCAATTAACGGCTCAATCAGGATCGCCGGCCGATTGACTCTTTATAAGGGGGGCTTCGGGATTGCGCAACGGCGCCCGACTCCGCCTCGTTTTCTCTTTTTCTCTCTCTCTCTCGGTCGGCAGCTCTGAACTGCATCTATTAGGCTGATGCATGCGAATCCTTAATGAAGACGCTTTTCAGCGCCTGGTTTTTTTTCGCTTTTTCTTGCCCCGCCTGGCTCGAGAGCGATTGATTCGTGTAGAAGCTTTTTTTGAGATACTTGCCGGGGAATTTTCAATTCTCTGCGCTTCGCGAGTTTATTGGTGAGAAAAGCATTTTTGTACATTAAAAATTTTCAACTTTCTTATGAAGATTATGCGACATTAAAGTAGAGCGGATAATTTTAAATCTTATTTTTAAATCACGCCGTGCACTTTCATCCGAAAACTCGTTTTCCTAGAAGATAAACTAGTTTACCGCCAATTATAGTTAGCCGATCACAATTCGTTCCACAAAATTACATCAATTTTCAGTACCCGATTTCCTCGCAATTCAGCCCCCAATCACCGACGTCCGCGCACAAAAAAGCCGCTCGCTCGCAAAAAATTACCCAAAACAAAAGGGCCCTCGCCCCGTCGAATCTGCAGATAAAAAATTTGCCCGCCGCGACGTGCGGCGCTGGAAAAAAAAAGAGGAAGCTTAATCGCGCGCGCGCGCGCATCTCTCATTGTCGCAGCTGCGAAGCGGCCCCCGACAATGCCGGCTGGCAAAAAAGAAACGAGTGAGCCGGTCCGCCTGATCGTCTTATTGTTCCGCGTTTGCGCATACGCAAGTACGCGGGCATTATGCGAGCTGGTTTCCAAGGGCGGGAGAGGAAGGGGTGCGAGCTGAGACTTTCGAATTTGAAGATCGGCCGGACGGCGGAGGCTGCGGAAGGTTTTGCAGAAGTTTGAGAGTACAATTCGCTACACGCTTTCCGCATTGAAATCGTAGCGTTCCTTCGAAAATTTCTCTCGCCTTCCATAAAGGGGTCATCGACCCCCGCGTTCCCCGCTCCTCGAGATCTCACCTCTCGAGCCACAAATCCCAGAAAGCCATCCCAGTCCCTTCAGCGCCGAAAATTCACCGCGAAATAAGCGCCACAAATCATTACGACGCGCAGCTAGAAAACAAAGCGCGCCGCCTGCCCAGACACTTCCTTAGAAAAGAACCGCGCGCGCGCTCTGCGCACACACGCGTTAATCACAATTTGTTATTGCAGCGTCGCGCGAGCAAGAAAAGAAAGAGATGGAGAGAGCGAGAGAGAGAGAGAGAGAGAGAGAGAGCAGCGCACGTTCAGGGACAAGTGACGTTAATGCGCAATAAATTAGCAGCCTCCCACGCTTAGCGCTCTCGCTCCCTCTTCTTATTCTCGCGCGAGAAGCTCGTCGGGGATTCCCTCCCGAGGAGAGGATCGATTCGTCAGGGAGGTGCTGGGAAGACGTGGAATGCGACGTCTTTTTTTTTTTTTTGGCGCTTTGGAATGTTTTAAGATGGCTGGTTTATTTGTTCGGATGTTGGAAGTGGTTTTGGGGTACTATTAGGTGATGACCGTAATTACAAAAACTTTTTCCGGTCAAGTGGGCAACGATTGTTTATTGAATTGGTTTTCATTGCACACTTGCACGTCTTAAAAGGATAAAATATTACGTTTATAAGTCTTGCTTTACGTAAAGTAGCTTCGAAGTGTTCAGTTTCTTGAAAAGGATGAATAATCGGCGCGCTGAAAGATTAAGTAAATAATCTTGTAAAATAATTTATTAAGTTTATTTAACAGAAAATTTATTCCAGGGAGTTTTAAAATAAAAAGATGATCCTTTACAAATTTCAATCGTTTCCTACAGAGTAAACATATAAAATGCACATCGGACGGTGGCATATTTCACCGTAAACCGACGTTAATTTTACGTAGGATCGTCATATTTATTGCATATTAGTTCTAAAGTACATAATTAAGTTCAAGATTCCTTACCATGCTTTTATGATTTATATTCAGCGAATGAAAGATTTCCTAAAGTAGCGATTCAGTAAATTCCTTGCATTAATAAGCCCGATTTTTCCCGTAAATTAACGGAAAAATATTTTTCCCAAAGAAATTACAAATTATAAACGTCAACGTGAACAGTATTTTTTCCAAAGAAATTATAGTTTGTAAAAGTCCAGAAAATTTTTATTATTCAAATACAATCATTTACATTATTGAAAAATGTGCATCTATAATTGACTTCCAACCTAAAATTTTTCATCAGCTGAGATAAATTAAGATTCAATCTCCAGTACTCACCAGGAGAGTATCAGTTGTTTGGCTCATGGATTTTGTTCAAACTTTGAAATACGTTTTCTAACGTTTTTTCAAAAAACGATTTTTCAAAAGTTACAAGCTTTTTTAGCGAAAAGCTAAGAAAAATCAATTTTTGTTCAATCATATATAACTTTTCAACTGTTAATTATAGACTATTTTAACTCCTGGCATTTGAAAAATGAGATCAAAACCTATCGATTAAAGAAAAAATACATCCAAAAATCTTTATTTGGTCAAAGGTTATAGCTAAACAAAAATTTGTAATAAAAGAAGCTAAAATTACGTTAATGAATTTTTGTGGATTTTTTTATGCTACTTTAATGGTGGTTTTTTGTTGGGCCATAATTTTCGAACCAATGAGTTTGGATGTCTTTTCTTTTAATGGCCAGGAGTTAAAATAGTCTACAATTAACAGTTAATAAGTTATACGTGATTAAACAAAAATCGATTTTTCTTAGCTTTTTGCTAAAAGAGCTCATAACTTTTGAAAAGTCGAGCGTTAGGCCGAACGAACGCGGTTTGTTTCACATTTTAACATTATAAAACATATCCCAAAGTTTGAGCAAAATCCTTGACCCAAACACGCGATACTCTCCTGGTCAGTTGAAAAATCTTCCTTCGCTAAATATATTTCGACCCAAACGTCGAAAATCTCCATCTTCTCAAACACCAAAAATTACTTGCTTCACTCATAAATGTACGCCTTGATCGAGAAAGAAACAAAACGGTATAACATCCGCCTTCGCCCCATCAAATTTCCACTTGTTCAACACCGGGTAAAAGCCCATCGCTCAGTCCTTATAAAATCGCTCGCGTCAAAACAGGCGTTTACACGAATCCGGCGGCTCCGAAATTGATACAAACGCCTTCGCCGCTTCGTCGCGAGGAAGCTCGCGCCGACGGCGGCGGCAGTTGGGGCGTGAAAAATCGCGAGGCTTCAAAAAGCAAAAAAAAAAAGAAAAGACAAGCGGGCCTTAATAGCGGCCATCCGTCTTGAACGAGAACAACGACCGGCGCGCTTTTTGTCGCGCGCCGAGAGCCAAGTCTCTGTGTATACGGATTGTCTCTCCGCGCCGGGAGACAAATTATAGGAAAAATTGGCGCGGCCGCGGGATTAAGATGCATGGATCCGCCGTCGAAGTGCGGAATAAATTTTGCCGAGGGGAGAGAAAGAGAGAGGGAGAGGGAGTTTTAGTGTCGGGCTAAGAGCTGAGTGATTCTTTTTTGGGAGAGAGGAACTTGCTGATTGCGTTAGGGAGTTTTTTGTGAGTTGCCGAGGGATTTACTGGGAGTTTGGGATTAAATTAGGTAGGTTATGGTGAAACTTTTGCCGGGGTATGTCATTTCGGTGTGCATTTCTGATGTCTTTGAGAGGGCTATTTTTGTATGGAGTTTTTCTTATTTTTCAAAAATAATCAATATGCTACTGCATCAAATTTTACTCAACTTACATTATTTTTTATAACAATACAATTTTCACTGTTTTGGTTATGCATTGTGTTAATCATAAAAAGAAGAATGTAAATTCACCTGATATTTCGTGACTTATCTAAGAATTCACGAGCAATTTTGAAACTTCTTCGACAACAATCGCCACTTTCTAACCGCCCCTCAAACGCAGCTGATCTCATTCATAACCTCTTATCGACCTCTAATCAACCCAAAAAAAAACACACACAGATCAATCCAAATTAATTTCCGACATCGTCGCGCATTAACTTCATAAACTCGTAGCCTCGCCTCTCTCAGCCCCGCGCTTTTATCGTGGGGGTCTATCTGAGCTTCTGAAAAATGCCCCCCGAAACCGGGGGGGGGGGGGCTGCCTTTTCGAGCTCCCCCTGCTTTTCTACGAACTTACGCGCGCTCTTTGTCGAGCTAACGGGTACAAGAGCCTACATGGGCGATTACAAGAGTCATTAAAAAAATGGATAAAGCGCGCTGAAGGACCTGGAGGTTGCGGCGCGTTGGGCGATTGGATATGTTATGGGAGGGCTTTGGGAGAGGTTTATGCACTGATTGATTGAGGCGAAGTTAGATAAAGGTTTTGCGGGTCATTGAATCGGGAATGTTGGCTGGAATCGTATTTTTATTGGACTACAGGTTTCATTCACGAAGCTTGTTAAAATTGAATATTGAAAATTTTATTGGATAATAATAATTGGTGTTCATTTACTCGATGAACTGTTTCTAAATTTGGAGCTAAAGAGTCAAATTAAGATCTAAGCGAGTTGAAGAAATAAATATTCATTTTCTATTTTAAAAAGTGGAATTCGTAGCTGTTTCTCTGTTATTCAACATTAATAAAAAAAAAAGAATCTTCTTCGTAATAGCGAAGATTCTTTGTTACAAAAAATAATAAACTTTCCGGAAAAGCCAGCAGCAGCAAAACATCTTCGACCGAATCTCAAGCCAATATCCAGATCCGTATCTCTCTCGGCGGCAAGCTCGAAAACTGCGCGGAATCGCCCCTGTATCTAGCCGCCCCCTCCCCCGAAAGTATCCCTCGCAGCCCCTGTGATTTGGCCGGCCGCCCCCTCTCCCTCCCCCTTGGCGACGATTGATTTTCGAGGCCGCGCAGCGTCACGCACGACTCCGCCGCCACGTGGCCGCTCCGGCCGCATTGTGTGCCTCCCCCCCCTCCCCGAAAATTATATTTTCTTCCGATCGCCGCCCGGGAGGGATCGATAAGCCTCGCCGCGACTTCTCAAGGCGACGAGCATTGTTTTTGCCAGTCCGGCCCACGTGGTTTTTTTTGGGGGGGATGGATTGGTTTGTTGGCTGGAAGAATTAGGCGGCAGGGATTCGTTCGGATTTCTGACGTTTTGGGGAGGTGGATCGTGAATTTCGGGGAAGCTTTCCGTGGACTCTTACTTTTGGGGACGAATCTGCCGGATTTCGTGTAAAAGTAGCTCTGACTCTGGAAGCATCGTAGAAACGGCTGCAGACTTGCTTCGTAGATTTTCCATAAATAACAGATAACCTGTTAGATAATTAACTACTTTTAACGGCCTGCTTGTTTATAGCTGTCATTCCGAACTGAAAATGCGACAGTAAAAAGTGTTATTTTATCTTTGCGAATGTAAATTAATTTTATCTCCGCCGGTAATAAACCAAAGCGACCGCTTTCAATCTCGAAAGCACTAAAAGCGCTCTAAAAACGAATATCTCGCACTCCATCGGCGACGTCCGACGTCTTCGCCTCCCGATTCCCAAAGCACGCCGGTTCCTAAACTTCCTCCCCTCCCCCCCCAAAAGGGCACCCATCGCACCAGGATACATCCCGAGTCCTGCCTCTCGCCCGCCTCTCGCCTTTCCCCCGCGCCGCTCGAGGCGAACTTTCGAGAGATCTCGTCGATACGTCGCACACCCGCCGGCAGCTGGCCGAGCGTCCTTCCCCGGCGCACACGGACACGCGCGCGCGTCTGCGCTGCGCACCTAGTCGCTTTCCCACGATGTGCGGCGCGCGGCCTGTCGTTCTGCGCTCTCTATCGTCTTGCGTTAAGGTTTCGCGCGCGGAAGGGTCGGTGTGCTTCGGGGAGGTCGGGGGATTTTTTGGGGGAAATTGTAGGGTCGGGCTGCTTTGATTTGGAAAAATTCACTAGTTCCTGTGCGACCGACTGGCGTATAGCTAATTTAATATTTCTTCGAAAAATAGAATTCATCAATTTTTCATTAATACATTTATAATCCGTTGAACACTGCGAGTTGCGGTAGGCCGCTCGCAAAGTTCGCTGAAAAGAAACAAATGTTTCGCGGCCACAAAAAAGGCTTTTAATTAACACAGTGCCGCGAGAGAGAGAGCCGCATTGCGAATTTTTCATTCAATCCCGCAGCCATTTTCCGCCTGCGCATAACGCATTCAATTACATTGAAAGAATAGCCCTCGTTCTGTTCACCCTTTCAGGCCCGCTTCAAAAGCCGGCTCCCTCCCCGTTTAAAAACTGCATTGATTACTCCCGCTTTCGAGTCGCCGGGCATTTCCGAAAATGCATTGTACTCCGCAGAGCGGAGACGCGGAATCCGCGACGCGTGTCCCAAAACGCGCCTCGTAAAGATCGAGAAAAAGTTTCTCTCTTCGATTTATATCGAATGTAGGTCACTCTCGGGAGGCCTAAGCAAAATTTGCTCGAGCGGCCGACTTCTCCTCTTTATGGGATCGCGTTTACGAGGCCGGGCTCGTCTGTGTGCAGGCGCACTTTCGAGGAGAACGAGAAAGTTCGTCACGCTCGGCGCCGAGCGGAGTGAAACGTAGAAGCGAGAGGCCCGCGGGAGGGGGAGAAAAAGCTGCGGAAAATCGGCCGGATTGTTGGCTTTTTATTGCTCGAGAGGATAATTGGGGGGTGTAGCTTTTCAGTTGCGGAAAAATTGTAGTTCGTAGTGTAGAACTATTTTAAAAGATATTGGGGACTTGGTAAATTTTTATGTAGTAATAATCCTTAACAAAACATACAAAGAAGATTTAATTAAAACAGAATACAATGTCTTTTGGGAGAAAAGATAAACTAGATTATTACGATGTTTAATATTTGTAAAGTACAATAGATTGTGCCAAAATCGGGTCAAATACGTTGATAATCTTATCGACTTTGTAAGGTAAATTTTTTTATCTGTTTATGAGTAAAAGAAAATATTTGAAATTGATATCTACGAGAGAGTTTGTTTGCGCTGCGTTGAGTAATTTTTCAATAGAATAATATTGCAACAGACATCCAACTCTCCCGCTTACACACCCGATAAAACCTAACCTCCCGCCCCATTTCATAGTAACAAACTTAAGACACAATTCTCTCGACGCAGCGCCGAGGAAAACCCGCTAAAACCTCGAGAATCGCTCATCTCCTCGACTCCTTTATGGGTTAGGAGCAGCAGGTCGCGTTAGATTCGCGCTCTCAGACTCGGCGAGTCGACGCCCAGAGGGGGTTGGCAAGGAGAGAGAGAGAGAGGTGGGGGAGGGGGGACGGAACAAGTCCGAGGGGTTCGCCGCGCGGCGCGTCACGCGATGATCGATGCGGCGCGCGCCGATCTAATCGCCGCAGATTCGCCGCCGAGATATATATGTAGATATATATATATATATACGGGGGCCCCAGAGCCGAGAGGCTTTTTTTCTCCGCTCGCTCTCGGACGTCGCCGTTGCGGCGTGTTCCTTGAGAACCTTCGAGCCTCGCCGATTTCATTTTGCGGACGGCGGCGAGTTGCGGGCTTCGTTTTAAACTGCGGGCTTTCGTTCGGCTCTTTCTTTTTTCTTTTTAGGGAGGCGGAGAAGATAATGTTGAGCCTAGTCGCGAGTAAAAGAGGTAGATTTTCAAAGGGACACTTCTGCTTTGTCGAAGCTAATCCTGCCTTAACGAACTCGTTAGTTTTTCGAAGCGACCTGTTCTTTTTAAGAGAACACAAATTCAAAACAGATCCGAGGAGAAAAATTGGATGAGATAGCCGCGTCATTGAACAACACTGCCCGCGCTAGCTTAACCTTCAACTGCTTATTAAACAACGTCCCACCGAGCAATAACTCATCCCGTAACCCGCTAATCCTATATCAAAAAGAAGCTGTACGCCCGCACACAATGATGCCGGCGTGTCCGCTAATGAAAACACAGCCGCCGACACGGCGCAGGTACACGGGCCCCCTCGCTCCCCGACACTTTAGTTTTTCGACACAGGCGCCTCTCGAAGCCCTCGGAGCTTCGCGGCGACTCTTCTGCGGTGCTCCCGGCCGCGGGCAATCGAACCCGACCGCAAAAGCCGGATCGCGCCGTTTAACGCCCGCGGACGACGCTCGAGTGCGTGCTGCTGTCGCGCTCCGCCGCGATTTCGCTCGCGGGATGACGCCTGCGGCTTCGCGTCGGTGCGCTCAACGGGGGCGGTGATTTTCGGGGGACGTCGCTTATTGAGAGGTGAAAGAAACCGCGCTTGGGTGCCGATGGAGGCTCATGGCAAGTTTTATTAGCAGCAGATTTTGTATAATTAGAACGGCGTTTGTTATTTATATATATAGCTGGCTCGTAAGGATAATATTAATCTCCTCTGCCTTTCACAATATTATTAACAATAATAGCTAAAATTAGCAGCTCCGCACAAAAGACCCAATGTCTTTCAGCATAAATTATTCTTAACGCATTCAATTCTCGCCGCTTATTACAACATGTAATAGCCTCGCTTACCCGATGAACAAACGAATGAATGGCGCCGCGTTTTCTCACTTTTGAGCTCGCGGAGCGAGGCGGAACTTTTATTTAGTGCTCTCTCCGAGAGTGAGAGAGAGGGAGGGAGACGCGATCTTTTCACGTTTCCGAGCGAAGCTTTCAAGTCCATTGAAAAGTAACGAGTCAAATGCGACTTCTTGCCGCGCGCGCGCCGATCTTTTACGACCGGCCGATTCGCGGAATTAGTTTTGAAAACCCGCGGCGGGCTTTTTGTTTAGGCTGCGCGCGCATCATTAAGCTTTTCACGCGGGCTTCAGGCTCGGAGTGGTTTATTCCGCGCTCTCAATGGATTGTGCGGACTCGAAGGCGTGGAAATGCTCGGGGAACGCGAAATTCCGGTTAGTAAGGCGTGAATCGGCCGGAGGCGCATTGAATTTCGAGGTACTGTTTTGAGGGGATCGAGCACTCCCTTTGGATTTTGAGCGTTTTTGCGCGATCAAGGATTAAGGGCCATGGAAATTCCTTTGAAATGCCTGCGCGCATGTAAGTGCAGAAAAGAAGTTAAGGAGCTTAAACTCCCCGACCGTTAAGAGCCCTTTTCGAATATGCGCTCTTGAAATACCTGTAAATAAATCAGCTTGATACGATTCTAAAGTGCTCTTGAGAATTCTTTCAAGTTTCATTTCACGAAGTGAACTGATTTTCTTTGGGATATAATTGTTAATTTCAACGAGAGCAGAAAAGAATTGGCAAAGCGGGCGGAGATTGCGATGTATAATTTATGAGTAATTTTGATATATATAATTCGATTTAATCGTTCTAGTCGACTAAACATCGAACGAAAAGTGGAGTCAGAGAACGCTAATGGAAATTATGAAATTTAATACAGTACTTTTATAAAGCTCGAGGAAACTTTTAATTATACGGAGGGGACACCGGGGGAAACTTGCGAAAGTTGCCGGTGCTCATTTCAGAAATTTTTCATCAATCGGAAATACTACGTCTTAATCCTTTCTAGTAACTTATTCATCCGAAATTATAATTAAAATATTAATTGCTTCTCTATGCTGTTCATTTTTCCTGAAAAATGTTCGCAAGCATCGAGAGGGGAAGTCATCATTTTCGACATTTCAGCCGGCTTAAAATCTCACCGATGAAACTACCAAACTGTAATCCCTTCGCTCGAAGCCGCTACGCAGTTCGCTCGACAAGCTTGCGTTCAAAAATACCGTCCTTTTCCCAAAAACGTCCGAGCTCGAGTCGACCTCCGATTCCCGCCTAATTACCCGAAAGCCTACACCTCCCTCCCTCGCCGTCGCGTCGCAATCATTCCCGAAAGCGGCGCGTGTCAATACTCGCGAGACGCACGCAGGAGCTCGCGAGTGCAGCGCGGCGCCCCTCCCGGCAGGGGCGGCCCGAGCATCGATCGGGCTGCAGCGAGGGCTGCGCAGGCGCGACAGCGGCGCTCAACCCGCGGGCGGCCGCCGGCGCCGGGACAGCTGACGGCTGGTCAGCTGATCGGGGCGAAGACGCGCCAAAGGGTGCAGCCCGCCGCGGGACGAGCGAACTAAAGTCGTTAGGGGCTTGATAGCCCGGGCCGTGTTGTTGTTGGGAAATTCTTCGCGTTGATAGCTCTCGGGCTTTAAATTTGCAGAGGAGGCAGTAAAGATTTCGAGATTTTCGCGGGGAGAGCTTGATTTACGGCGGATTAATTATTCTTGTCGATTCATCGTACGTTGGCTGGTGGGACTTTTGCATGATTTGGCGTGGATTCAATGGCACCTAAAGTGCAAAGGCGTGTCAAAATGTCCTTGCGATTGAAACTTGGAAAAACGCACAAAATATTTACTATCGTCTAGATCACTTCAAGACCTTTATTTTCAATAAAATATTAATGCAGGGAAAGGCGAGGAAAAATCATTATAAGGTTTTGATGTTTCACGAATAAAAACTGAAAGGTATCTCCCTTCAGTTTTGTAAATAGAAAAAAATAATCCCGCAAAAACTCCCAATTACAAACCTAAAACCGACGCTCTCCAGAGCAAAACCTAACCCCCCAAATTCCCTCCCCAATCCAATCCCAAACCGCGCGTCGATCCTCAAAAAGCCCGACCTCGCCTCTCGCGCTCGGCAAAAAAAGCGAGTCCTATCCGCCGGCGGCGGGCGCGTCATGCGAGCATCATTCAGCGGCGGAGCGCTGCGGCGTCCGAGCAGCGAGAGAGCAGCGGCGGCGGCGGCGGCCGGCTCGACGTCAGCGGCGCGCGTACGCACGCGCCCCGCGTCATCGGCTTTCCGATCACGCGGCGCTCGTTCGTCTTCGTTTTCGACGCCGCCGCCGCTGCCGCCGCCGCCAAGTGCGCTCACCCCTGCCGCGGCGCGCGGCGAGCTTAGGAGGACGGACGCTGACATTGAAATTCGCCTGCGGGGAGAGAGAAGACCTTTTGCCTGCCTCGCGGTGCGGTCGAGGCTGCTCGTAATGAGCGGGGAGTTTCGTCGGCTTTTGCGTCTTAAATATCCCCCGTTTGCTTTTTCGAAATAATACAATTGTACACTGAGAAAAATATCTCATTAAAAATTAGTATACTCTATCGTAATCGAAGGACAAACTTGCACTATCTTGAAAAATTACTATAATATGTACTAAAATTTGGTAGAACTCTGGTAAAAATTAATATAGTTCTATTAAATTTTGGTG
>JAWWEM010045749.1:0-12692 GCA_035582935.1 Ormyrus thymus
CTCTCTCTCTCTCTCTCCGGGATATGACCTTCGTATCAAACGACGCCTCCATTATCTCTCCTTCCTCTGCCAGGCGTTTCGGGGTATACAAACCCTCCTCTCTCTCTCTCTCTCTCTCTCTCTCTCTCTCTTTCTCTCCCTGTCGGTTTCACTTTCTCCCTCGTTTTGTTCCTTTTTCGTCGTCTCGAGCTCCGGTTTGTTCGAGTCGATGAGTTTGTGGGTCAAGGGAGAGCGGATCCTCAATAGAGGACCTGAGTTGACATTGGAATTTGGATGCAGCTCGAGGAGGAGAGAGAGTCGCTTGATTTTGTAGCGCCCGGCCCCTCTTGAAATTTATTAATGGGCTTTCTTCTAGCTTTACTTGCTGGGAGAGAGAACGATTGGTGATTGTGCTTTCGAGAGTCGTTGGGGAGAATTTCTTTTTCTTTTTATGCACGAGCCAAGAATTTCCTCGGAATTGCTTATACGAAGGATGCGATCGATGCTCGCGCATTTGCAAATTTCTTCTTTATTGAATTGAGCTTTTATTTCGTTATCGACGTTTACGCAACTAGTCGGCGTTGATTAAAGTTTTCGCTCGTTTATTTTTGCGATTTTTCATTCCTAAGTGTCTCATTTGAATAGAGCGATTTCGAAAAAAACCTGGATTAAAAAGAGCTAATATTTTATTAACAAAACGTCAACGCTAAAAATAGTGCCACGGAACGCGAGTACTGTTTGTTCAAAACCCATTCGTTTTTCAAGAATAAATAAAGATTTTTATTTCTCTCTTTATTTGAAAGTCAAAGCATACTTTTGCAGCTTTTAAGTGAATTTGTCCTGTTTACAATGTCACTGTTTCGAGTTTTATAAATGGTAATCTCGCGTAGAAAATATTTATAAATAAAAATTTTTAAATAAATGAATATACAAATAAAAACACATTATAGCCCTCGAGCTCGCGATGGCTACTTTCATTTTTTCAAGAAAATAAAGCACCAAGCCAGTTTTTTGCAGTACATTTTTGCAAACTTGGAGGAGACCGCCAAATGTACAAAAAGTTTTAATTCAAATAATTCAAGCCTCCCCTCTGAATAAGAATTCACCGAAATTACTTAATTTTCCGCACACTTGCCAATGCGCTCCTTCATGAAATAAGCTCGAATTACGAGCCCCGAAGAAACGAGTCGCGAAATTTCAACTATCCATTCTGCGACCCACACCGCCGGCCAGTCGTCCTTCCGGAAGCATTGGGAAAAAAGTTTTTAATGGTCTCCTTATTCCAAGCCTCTTTCTCTCTCTCCCTCTCTCTCTCTCTCTCTCTCTCTCTCTCTCTCTCTCTCTCTCTCTGCCGCAAGGCAGTTAATTCATAAATTAACTCCCCTCTCGACCGCCGTGAATGACTATGAAAATAAGCAATCTCTCGGAATGCAAGGGGAACAAAGGCTCCCGAACCAATCCCGGCAACGGGCGAGGAAGTAATAATGGAAGCGAGGAGGAAATTCAAGTATCCCGAGACGGCAGACTCACACGTCGCTCGTGCTCGCTTTACATTTTACGCCGGAGAAACCAGCGGAAGGAGCGATGGATAAACAGAGGAAACGAAGAACAAGAGGGCGGAAACTTTTTCAGCGACCGGACCGTGTCTGCTTGCGCCTTCTTCGTATAGACGCCGTCTTTCCTTTTCTCCGCGCTCTCCTCCGTTGCCCGCGATTTATTTACCGAGGGCGCGAATAGAATTTTCTATGAGCATTCTCGATCAGAGAATTGAAAACCCATTGCAATTGCTTCTGGCATGGGAATGTTTTGCATTGGCGATAAATATTCAGAAAGTAGAAGCGTTAAATATCATTGTTTTTACTTTTTTAAACAATGTTGTTTTTTGCCTATTGTACACCCTTGAATCTTCGCTTCTTCTTTTCGCTCGCTTCCATCTTTCAATGAGCTATCTTTCAGTCTGCATCTGCATTATCTAGACGCAACCACTCTGTACAGTCTTTCCCATCGTCAAATTTTCCAGTTTCTTTCCGGCCTCTCTTCCACTCGATGCATCCATTGTGAGCAGCAAATACCGCGACTAATAAACCACGCGAACAATTCTTCGAGGATCGTATTTTCCTTGTATTCCGATTTTGCGTGGGCCCGTAGATACTCAGAATGCGCGGAGCGCAGCTTCGAATATTAACGTCTCGAATATTAATTTTATTTTCTTTGGTGTTTTTGTGTTTACTTATTTCTTCTTGGCCCGCTTTTGGTGGCTTATTGCTTGGTAGAAAGTAGGATGACATGTGGCTCGGATCTAAAATTCGTTTTGGGGCTGGTTGTTAAATTGATGGCTTGACGTTTTAAAGTGAAAAGTCTGAATGAATGTAATACTCGAGGTAAGCACTTTTAGCATTTTAACTTGGATTCATGATTTGAATTCATAAATACTTTTCCAAGTCGACGTGCATGTTTTTTTTAACCATTATTGTTTTACGGAAATCCTTTTATGTTTTAGCCTTCAGTTCTTCAATTTATTACCAACAAAAAACAGTGCCTTGTTGTTTAAACGCATTAAAGTCCAGACTAATAAAATAAAATAGCATAAAGCGCAAATGATTTTCACAATATTGCACAGTGTCACAATGAAAGTAACTTCTAAATGAGTTTCAGTTTCTTCAAATGACCTGAATAAACTAATCTCATTCATGCTGAAGTGAATCAGGTTAGATGAACTTTGTCCATTTAATACGGCGAGAGTACAATTTCATAAAACGAGTTTATGTACGTCTCTATATCACTCGATCTTTCCCTTCCTGAAAGCCGACTCTTGAGACGTAAGTCAATTTCCCCGCAGCTTCTTAAAAAAAGAAAGATACTTACCCTCCAAGACGGATTTAATTCAGCTGCAACCACATTAATTTCGGCGTATCAAAAAAAAAAAACAATTCCTCTATCAGCGGCACATGTGCTCTCGCACAAAGGCGACTGTCGTGCCTCATTCGCGATTCCGCCAGGCAAACGTTGCGTCTCAGCCACGTCAAACCGGAAGGCTACAGGAGATAAAGCGAAAAAGAGAAAAGGAGAGAGAGAGAGAGAGAGCCCAGTCCCTGCCTAAATCTTTTTCATCTCGGACGTTCTTTTCTTTGTCGCTCGCCTCGTAGCGTAAAACGACCTCCCGCGCTACGTATGCATGCATATCAGGAAGGGACCTTGAAAATAGGCACTAGGATGTAGACGGAGAGGAGGCGGGAGAGACAGAGCAAAGGCGACATCCGACTTTGAGGGAACAGCGATGAGACGAGACGTGAAAGCGAGGAGGAGAGCACGGCTAAATACGCACGACCTATTTCTCTTCACCTTCCTCGCGGGCTACGATAAGTTCTCGCGTCGAAAGAAGGGAGGAAGGGGTGAGAGCCGAATAATTTCGTTATTCTTCTTCGTGCTCTTAAGAACAATCTCGTTCGGTTTTTAGATCAAATTTTTTTTTTTTTTTTTGACGTTGACAATTATTGTTTAAATTGGTAGCTAATTTACTTACAAAAGAATATTATTTTGAATTCGAACAAATCCTACGCCGGAAGTAATTTTAAAGAACGTAAAAATTTTCTGATTCTTCTTCAACGTATACGCGGTTGAAATATCGTGAACGTAAACATGCACTTTTATGTTCTTCTTCGCTACAACAATATTGATCTTGAATATTATGTACACTCATTTCTACAAAGATAATCGATATACGGCGATCAAAACAATGTACAATATTTCTTCTCCGCTTTCATCAGTCGAAAGATTTCGAAAAGAATTTAAAATAAAACTCTGCTTATTTAATTTAAACAAGTGAGCGCGAAAAGCACTGCAGAACCTCAAGGAATCACTTCTTTTCAGGAACTTTTCAATAACGAATTTATCCCCAACGTCTTAGCCTCGGCCCATTTCTCGATCGCCGCCCCATCCAGTCGAGTACGCATCGTGAAAATTGATAATCGATTGAGAAAAACCGGCCACGTCCGCGTACAGTACACACGCCGAGCCGTCGGCACGTGTGTCCGTGTGTGGAAGGTCATCATTATGCCCGGAACGTCGCCGTAGGCTCGAGAAAGGAAGAGAAAGGATGTAGGGAGAGGCTCGCTATACCTCTTTCCCTCGCCATTCCGATCCCACACAATCGCGCCCCAGTTTTCGATCGCCGCGAAAGTGCACACGAGTGACACACACTCTTATGTGGACGCGCGCGAGGAGGGGGAGGCAGGTCGGCGAGGAAATATTAGCTGACCAGGCGAGGGTGGAACTTTTTTCTTCTTTTTAGCTCTTTGCAGCTTCTTCTTTCTTCTTCTTCTTCTTCTCGTTTGATCTCTTTTTCTATCTGCAGATGTTTGATATGCCGGGCTCGGTGCACAAAACGGCTTTAATTAATTTACTTGATTTATGACTGGACGAGGCATTTTATTGGCTTTTAGTCATTGTGAACATGGAATATTATTAATATTGAAAACAATGAAAGTTTTAATCAGAAAATAAAGAGATAATAATGCGCAAATATACACATTCTTTTATTTCGTAATTGGAGGATTGTAGAAATCGGTATATGAACAAATTGAAAAAGTAATTTTAGTAAGATAGGACGTGGATTTTTCATTTATGATAATATCTGAAATTGTTTCAGACTTTATTAAACCTTATCCACGTGTTCTTGAGCTTTCATGCAGGCAATTTGGTCCTATCCAAGTAGTTGTCAATATCGATCCCTGCAACCGATTTTGTAATAACACTTACAACTTTTCAGCAAGTCGGTCAATTACAGTAGAAACACTAAAACTTAGCAGAAAGTCGCGGAAAATTATTCGACGTTATTTTATTAATTAGTTTGTGACGGCCGCACAGCATATAGCGGTCCTCACAAAATTGTACTCTCGATATTGCCTACAGCCTAAATTTTTTTATTAATTTAGGCAGTGATATCAACACTATTTGCCAAAAATGCCGTTTGAGAATGTTAAACCGTACGAATAAATTTTTATTGTTAATTAAAATATAAGCGAGTCCAAGCTAACGAAGTCCTTTTACTCGCCGTCTATTCTCACCATCCCGTCCGAATCCTGGAAAACCGCTGATTGAATCCCTATCTGCGGGGACTCTGAGATAACAAGTTTTTAAGAATAATTAAAAGTTGTTGAAAAAAGTCTGCAATAATTTGAGGAATTACATCAAACTTCTGTTTTTCAAACCATACTCTATATTGCAAGACCCAATTATTTTTTAATACCTCTACAGTTTTGAAGAGACTCAAGAGTGACTTTGAAAAGTTATTAAAAAGTTTGAAAAAAGGCTTGTTCAACATAAATGTTACGCTTAAACCTCTATAATGAAAAATATTTTACTGCTTCAATAACGATTTAAAAAAATTTCGCCGATAATTAATCTTCGATTTGGGGACACCGAGAGCTCCAAATTATTAAACGGTGATCAAATTTTTATTATCGTACCGACATCAATGCACGGTCATTACATGGTCCATAATACAAAAAGACGCTCCGCGACTAGACAGCGGCGCACTAAAACTTTATCTTTGAATGGCTTTTATCTCCGCCTCTCTCTCTATTCAACCAAGCCCAACCTCTCTTGCTCACATAGACTCTCTCTCTCTCTTAAGCTTCTCGCGATCATCCCCGATCGCGCCGTATACATGCAGGATCCGTATTTAGGACTCGTTCGTGCTGCTCGATAGCTTGGGAAGAAAGAGAAAGTGTGAGTGAGAGGCGGAATTTTTCAATGGAATTGCTCCGGACTCTATCCTTGACCATTCTTTATATATACGGCCTGTAAGGACGTGCCAATGGTTTTCGTATAAATGCATCGGATCTGCTTTCCGACTGCTTTTGACGGAGTAATGAGGATTTTATTACAGTTTCAGCGGAGCTCTAAGTATCTCGGAGGACGACGACGCTATTGTGGCTAGTTGTGTGATTGAGGGTGCGGAGTTAATATAATTATGTGTTGGTAATTGAATTTCGGAATTGGACGTTGATAAACTGCTCTAGACGTTCTCACTTTGCACGTTGCATAAATGCGTTATAAATTGAAACTTTAGCTGAGGTTTCCGAAATTTTCGGCTTTATTTATTGCGAATTTTCAGAATTTTGTTCATCATCTTCGTAACATTAAGATTTATGAGCAAACCAATAACGTTGGAAATAACGTTGGAAGTGTTGTAATGAATTTTATTAACAAATTTAATTAGAGGAGCGTAAAAAGTGATATTTAATAAAATGAAAAAACGTATTATTCTTCATACCCCTTTATTGTAATTTAAGAAATGAGATTTTAAAAGCTGTGGGTTTATTTGCTGTCACAACCTCGAACTGAAAACAAGAATCTTCACTTAGTGTATTTTTACTTCAGTATCTATTGATAGTTATGTAATAGATCCTGAGATAGGAAAAGTCTGTTTGCTTTCTCAGATTTTTATCGCGACTTATGTATTAGGTTGAAGAGTTTTACAAGAAATTGGAGATTTTATTAAAATCTCTTTCTATTCAAGGAACAAATATTTAATTTTTCAGCAGCTTGAATCGAGACGGCCGTACAAAAAAAAAGTGCAACTTCCTGTGCAAGTTCCTGTTCTTTCATCCAGCCGATCCGATAATTCGTGCCATAACACGGAATTTTCGAGCAAACAAAAAGGCATAAAAAGCGCTTCCGCACCGGCAGCTAAGTAACAAGTTTCATTTACCTCCCGCAACAAACTTCCCTCCGTCGGTTCTTATTTTACTACTTTAAACTTCGATGAACAGAAAGAGAGAGGGGGGCGCGCGATGAGAAAGGTCGAGCCAGAAGGAAAAAAAAAAGAACAAGCAGCACGGAGCGCAGCCCGAGCAATCCTTTATTGCCTTGCTTCTCAACGAGTGCAAGACTCCGCGGACCGTTTCCTTCAACGTAAATACCGACGTAATTCGAGCGAGGCAATTAGTGTGAGCAAACGGCGCCCGCGACTTATAGATAAAACGCACTAAGGAGGGGGGAGGGAGGGAGAACTAGAGTGGCATAATGAAAGAATGCAATTACGCGGCCTAACGCGAGACGCTTCGCTCGAAAAAATAAATGCAAACCCGAAGCGCCGAGAGCGCGGAAAAGAAAGCGCTCGGAAAATTTTTAATTAATTAATTCGCGAGCAGCCTCGTCTTATGTATAAGTGCGGAATTTTTGAGGCAAAAGGGGTGGGACTCCTCGGTCGCTTTAAACGAACGAGAAGCCGCTGGAAGGCTGGCGCTCGCGTAGCAACGAAATGGGAATAGACTAAGTAAACGGCGCGCTGTGTAAACTAACGAGTTAGTGTACCCGCCTGCGACTGAAGTTTTTAGCAACTTTGGCTAAACTGTTTAGTCAAATCTAGAGCCAATGATTTCTCCGGAGGTTCCTCTGTTTGTTCCGTCCCTTCAATTCTTAATTCACAGGCGCAATTCGAGAAACGCGAGACCCGGTCCGCCGAAATCGAAGCGCTTTAACAATTCAGCCGCACCTCGCGCAGAATGTATATAAAACCGCCGTATAATCGAACCGCTTGCTCCGACGACGATCCTCCTAAATAATGCAGCCACCGAGAGATCGGACGGTCGGCGTAATGTACGCGCCGCCCTGCAGATGCTCATTATTAGCCTAATGCAGAAGCGCGTGCCAAGAGACGCATCGGTTTCGCGAGTCCGCGCACGCAGCCCTGTAGCATCGATCCAATTATTATTAGGCGCCACATAACGGCTGCGCGAGGGGAGGAGATCATTCTTGTTTCGGGTTTCCCAGTAATTATCGCTGCGCTGCTTATTAGCCGTGAATGTTAAATTATTTGCACTTCCAATTAAAAATAAATGTTCTATTACAGTCTTTTGGATAGATTCGAAAGGTGGTTTTGGAAACGTTTTTAATGCGCGAGTTAGTTATTTTAATCGAATTCTGTTTTAAGTAGAGAATCTCGAATGCGGTCAGACACGCGTAATCATTCGTATTCATTTCAACACAAACGGACAGATTACATCAGCGCGCAATTATTTAGCGTAAAGCAATAGTGTAAGCTACGCAAAAGAATAATTAATTACGATACGCTGAGGGCGAAAAGAAGCAGCTCCTCGTGTCATACATAAAGCAACGGCAGAAGCAAAACAAAGGAGCCCGAAGATCAGAGTTCAGCGTATCTCCAGCTTGAAAAAGTACCCAAAGGTCGCTCCCACGCGCACCGTAGGTAAAAAAGAAAGCAAAGCCGACGGCGGAGACAAAGGTCAAACGCGAAAATAAAGACACAAGCGAAACAGCTCGCCCTGCCCGCGCTCTCTCGCGTCAAAACGGCTTTTGTCCCGTAATAAAAGCCAACCTGCAGCGAGCGAGCCGTTAAAATGGAACAGCGGCGCGCCTTTGTCGTTAGTCCCGTCGTCGCAGGTGAGAGCCGCGGTATCGAGAGAAATTACCGGGCCCCGGCCGATTGCGAGAGAGTTAACCTGCGCCGACGGGAGCTGCCTCCTCTCCGCGCGCCCATCGGAAATTGCCCTCGCGAATTTCCGCCTTCGAGGGGGGGCGGAGGCCTACGGGGGCGCGGAGTCCTCGTTCAGGTGCTCGTCTGGACGGCCTCTGCGGATTACCGGGCTATTAGTCGCGCGCGCCTACTTTGTGTCCGGCTGAGTTTTCAGCTGACTTGCTTGCGGGCTTTCTCCCGGGGAATGCGGTCGCGCGGCCGCAGCTGGATTGGATTGATTTTGCGAAGGTTCGGCGGTCTTTGTCGCCTTTGATTGTCGAGCTGATTTGAAGGGGCGACCGCGAGCGGCTGGGGAAGTTTGGGAGAGGTAAAGTTCATTTTTGGGGGAGCTCGAGAACCGTCGGCTCGAGTTGTGAATAGTGACGCATTAATGCGTTAATCAAATGCTGGAGCAATTTGATAATGTATAAGATATTAGTCTAGCTCGGGAAATTAATAATTTTCTTGCTAAATTATGTGGGGGCTGTAAATTAATAGTTGTCAAGAATGTTCGCCATTATTTTGGATCATTTTACTAAATTCCAATCCGCAAGTATTTTTAATTATGCGTTATGAAATATTGAAGACTCGGGTAGAAAATATTTTGCTTCGTTTGTATTACGTAGCTTCAATTTAATTTTGAAGCAACACCTCTATTATGTAACCGCATTTAATTTCAAACGCCCTTGGGGGAATAATTTAGTATTATGCAGAAATTCAGACTGCAATGAGTCCCCTGCCATACTTAGTAACTTAAGTGTAAAAGGCTACTGCTTTTTCTGAGAACCTTTTAATGAAACTTAGATTAATAATATAAGTTCTTAACTTGCTGTTCTTACACCCCCAAATTTCAATCGATAAATTTAACCAACAATATTGTATACGAACTGTAGTAGAACACGACTAATGTAACTAAAGCTTATTGAATACTGAGAGGAGAAAATATTTACCTACAAAAGCTACTTAGTTTTGGCTTCAATAGATGTGATTAAAATTCAATTAGTTTGGCTAACTAGCGACAACTTATTGGAATATTAAATATGTTTACGTCTAATATGTTTGTGTTTCGTCATTTTCAATTAAAGTTTTTTTATTACATTTCAACAGCTTTATCTTCGACCTTTATTGAAACGTTAGCACTGCTTTGTACTTTAGAACACGTATCAGCAGGTGAGTATAGATACGTAGTAAATATCGACTATGGAAATTTTGAAAATATCAAATCACTGAACTTCATCTGGTATGAAGATCAGACTTGTATAAAAGTTAATATTTTAAATTACTTTTCTCTGCGATTTTGTAAACATAAACCAACATCAATCTTTCATTTTATAAGTTTTTATAACTTTATGAATAATAAAAACGTTTTACCTACAAAAATTATTGGAGAAATTTCTCGAATCATCTCGGCGTCAACCTTTTATTATTATTATTCTTTTAATGCATTTTTCAAGCTTTAAATTTTCACTCTCGCGAGAAAAGACTTTTTCCTTACCTCGCGGGAAATTTCGAAAAAAGGCAACTAGAGATTGCGAAGCACGTAGGAACTGTATTACCGCACACATCCATTAATCAGTAGTAAAATACGGCTACAATGAAGACTACTTCTACTGATTAATGTACAAACGCATCTTTTTCCATTCCGCTTTCATTGCTTTCGCTCAATTTTATTTTTAATTTTCTGCCTTTACATTTATCTTCGAAAATTTAGCCAAATAGTGCAACTTGCATTCCGAATGCAAAATTCATGAGCGCGTGATTATAGCAAGGCAGTACTTTTTGATTGATTAAGAAGTTCTTTCCTGCAATAAGTCACGAAATGTTTTATTCATCTCCCGATAGAATATGACTTTCATTGATTTCTTAATTCTATTATCAGTGACCTTTTTTCATCTTTTGTAATCGGATAAGGCATTCTTTTAATCCTTGCCATTTAACAACTGACAGGCTTTTCTAACGTTACTATAGACCTGTCACAATCTTCATCAGGTAATTACTCGACGTTAACTCAAAGCGCAAGCAACTAATGTCAATATACAACGTATCAGGACGTTTCCTTGCGGTATCCCCTTTAAGACGTTCAGCTTGGCGAATCCAATTTCCCACGACGAGGGCGCCGGCAGCATGACGCATCTGCTTAAAGCCTGCCCGTCGACGACACTAACGAATCGACCCCCCGCGAGTTTCTCCCTCTCTCTCTAACTGGCAAAGGGAATCCCTGGCTGCAGCTGCGAGCCGTAAAATAGGCCAAAATTCAACTGCCGACACGGTCAAAAAGCCTGAAATTGACTCCCCGCGGCCGGAAGACAAATTGTTTTTTTTTTCCTCGCTCGATGTACAGGAATCAGAGAGGGCCCTCCCTCTGTCTCTCGCTTTGTACCTCCGCTCCCCGGCCAAGGATTCATTCGGCAAGTACGTATTCGATTTCACGCAAGAGTCGGTCCATCTCTCGACGATCCGCGGGTCTGACTATATCGCGCTCTCTCTCCTGGGTGACTTCGTGCTTGGTCATCTTTGCTCCGCTCGCCGACGTATTTAACTCCATCCATCACTGGATAACGTCCTATTCAACGCTCTGGAGACAAACGCTCATCACTGGGGGGGCTTCCTTTGAAGCCCGCTGCTGCTGACCTTGACTCTCTCTCTGTCTCTCTCCCGCTGTCTCTGCTTTCGGCCGCTTAAAAATACCTGAAAAGATTCCGTACAATTGGTTCAGGCATCTTGCGAAAATAAGCTTTGACGTAATCTGCATCGGTGCTGGGAATTTTTTCAATTACTTTTGAAATCAAGGTTCCAATGAACTAAAAGTGCCTTCATTCAACATCGAATTTCACATCAAATCCATATTTTTGTTTTATTTTAAAAATCTATGCGTGAACCGGTCACGTAGCGATGTTTCTTGTATAATTTAAATTCTATTTTTGGTTGTTAGTTTTTAAGCTTTTAATTGTGTAAGCTGTGTAAAGCTCGTAACGCAAATGTAAATAAATGTTTCATGCAAACCTACTTTTATTTTTCCGTCCTCTACACCGTTCAATCTTCTATCTTCAGGTTTTACAAAATGCAACATACGCAAGTGAAGTTAAAATAAACTTTTTGTCTGTTTCCGTATGTGTTCACCTATATGTCCGTCGATATTTAGTTGCAGGGCACGCTTCGGTTCGGTAAATCAAATGTTTTTGTTTCCTTTTATTAAAACTGAGCCATTTTTTATTTCAAGAATCCAGTTACAAAGAGACGAACAGAATAATGTTTAGCAGATTGAATTTGCTTTTCATGCAAAAAAATATATAACTGAATCCTTTAATATCCTTTATATTCTTAATTAAACGTAATTTTATTCACTTCAAAGTATTTTAAAACTCGAATTTACCTAAACAGCTTACCACTGACAAAAGGCACAGCTGATTCGAGAAAACATTTGCTAATAACTGTATCTAAATTTTCCGATTCTAGTATACGCGCATTACACGCCACATTTCCTCTAAAATTTTCTGCGCTCGTAGATTCTCCTCGACGCGCGCAAAAGGCATATGTATATTTATAAGCTATCTCTGCTGTTCCAAGATCTCGAGCGCGAAATATTCGACTTCGGAGTCAGCACGGCTACACGTATGTACATTCGCAAACGTCAAACGTACAGCCTTGCGGCGCTATACGAGCTCTCTCCCTCTCTCGTTGTTTCCGTTCTCTCGTGTCTTACTCTCGCCCTCTCGGGTGAAATACCCCCACTCTGTCTCCTGTATGTGTAGGTTACTTAGTCTATTCCCGTCCCGCCGAATGTCGATTTGAACGCTTTGCAAAAGCACATATTGCTTTTATATCGAGACACCCTCGAGTAAGAAACTTTCGACGATTTAAGCAGGCCTTGGGTCCTTTCTTTATGGTCGTTGTGTCGTGCGGGCAATTTTTCGCTTCCTCGACTCATCTATTTTTCATCAAAAAGGTTATAAGCGAACATTGTTTAATCTGTTGTTCCTACAAAGTTATATTGGAGTTGTTAATGTGTTAATCTGCGAATATGGACATTTTATGTACATGGGAACGTTTGTCGTAAAGCGTTTCACAGTGCATTGGGACAATGAGCATATACTTACAAAATAAGTTTATGTTACGCTAACATTACAACGTTATACGAGGTACGATGTAAGCTTTGAAATTAATTCAGTGACACACTGTCTCTTTAAGTATCTGCCACCTATTACACCAATTTCACTTTTTCTAGCAGTAA
>JAWWEM010045780.1:0-12690 GCA_035582935.1 Ormyrus thymus
GCGTCAGGGCCTGAGTCGCGGACCTCTTCCCTCGCGTGCCTTTTCAGTTTGCTTGTAGCGTAATTTTTTCTTTCTTTCTTTTACATGTGTAAGCTTTTTCGAGTGTTTTGCTGTTTCGGAATAATTCGGGTATTGGGAGTGAATCGCGAGGGACTCCGATTCGGCGCGTGATCGCGCTCTTTTGACGATTTTTTGTGAGTTTTCGTTTATCGTTTGAAGCTTGGATTGAAATAAACACACGGCTACTGAGCGGCATTAATCGCATCCAATAATCAGCACAGAATTCAGGGTCGAGGGCAGAATTGCGCTCGAACCCTTTGACGCCAGTCTGTTTTCATGTGAAAAAGCCTAACCGCCCGACGGCTTGCCAGGGGAAGGAGTCACTGTCTAAAAGCACTTACCACTTTGCAGGACTTAGCTCGAATAGATAGCCGGCATTAAAATGGATCCGCGTCGGAGGGTTAACGTGCGACACATCTATCTAAACATATGCTTGCAAAACTGGAGGAGCATTAACAATTGGCACTAGAAAGCGTAGGCGAGAACGCGCCGCCGAAAAAAAACAAAAAAAAAAAAAAAAAATGCCGGCACACCATCATCAGCAGCGGCACCCGCCACCACCAGCACACCCTCATGCATCATCGCACCACCCATCTCGCGTAGCGCCGACCGCACCGCCGCATTAGAAAGCAAAGCTCCGAGAGAAGCGCAGGAGACACGGCCGCTGTACCTTGATATAAACGATCGCTTGATGTGCACGCCAGTGCCGGTGCGGGCGGCCTCGTAGCGCACGACGATGTCCCTCAACAATTCGTACGAGTACCATTACAAGCACCGCGAGGTGCGGATCGAGCGCGACCTTCCGCTCTTCCCGTCCTCGCCGCCGGGACCGCCCCCGCCGCCGCCGCCCCCGCCGCCTCCGACCTCGAGCAGCTCGAGGGTCCACTACGTGGAGGTGCGCAGGGAGGTGACCCCGCCCCCGAAGAAGAAGGTCGTCTTCGTCGAGGTGGAGAAGCCGGCCCCGCCTCCCAAGGAGAAGATCGTCTACGTGGAGGTGCAGAAGCCGCCCCCGCCGCCGAGGGAGAAGATCGTCTACGTGGAGGTGCAGAAGCCGCCGCCGCCGCCCAGGGAGCGGGTCGTCTACGTGGAGGTGGAGAGGCCGCCCCCGGACCGGGTCACCGTCGTCACCGTCGATAAGTCGCCGGGGGCGCGCCGACGCGACAGCCTGGACGAGATCTTGAGTAAGGGCCGATTGACGAGGATTTGCGGGGTGTTGTCGTGTGCGTCTTAGGAGGCCGAGATCTGTTATTGGTCGTTCGTGTTTGCTTTCGTGTTTATATTCATTGTAGTTTGTAGGGAGACGCGTGTGGTTTTTTTTAATGTTTTTATTGTTATCCTTTCTTTTTTTATTAGATTGTCGCTTTTATCATTTTTCGATTCTGTATCAGTCGCTTCACTTTTCAAGAATATTCACTTTTACTGAAAAATTTAGAGAAGTTATTGAGTTTTATATTGGAGAAATCGATCTGAAAAACTAAACGTTTACTCGAGATGGATGATGTATTGTAGTTTTAATTATGTTTTGTTGTAACATGCTGTTTGAAGATATACTAATAAATCAATCAATAGAAACGTAAACAGATTCTATACTCTCCATTCTTAAGAAACTCTATCATTTTTTAAAAAGAAAAATTATATGTAAACCCAAATTATTAAGACCCTATTAATCTACAAAAAAATTCATCAATTGCACCGTTCTAGTCTTATTTCTTACATCACACACAAAAACGAGCGCCACTCTTGTTAACAACACCGTCGACTACAAAGTACACCTGCACACCTCTCGCCCAATATCAATCGCCAATTCCTCCCTTCAAGAGGAGCCCGTCGCCGCGGCGCTCGCGAGAATAATCAATTTTCCAGGCGCCTCCGACGCGGCTTGACTCGCCCGTCGTTACCCTCTCCCGCCTCGGCTCGTTAAGCTCTCGGTGCGCGGCGTTTTTCCCACGGCCGCTGCCTGGATTGCTCAGTCGACACCTCGGGCGGCGAAGGCCGCTCTTGCAATTCGCCGGTGGCCTTTCGAGAGATTATCGATCAAGTCGCAGCGGTCATCCGGGGGAGCCGCCGCGCGGGCTTAGGCTTGATTGCCTCTCTGCTTGTTTTTTTTTTTTTTTTTCTTCCTTTCGAGCACTGGCGACTGCGGCCAGGCGGGGGTATGGGAAGCGAGGTATTGGCACATGAGTCACGTGTTGCGTGG
This sequence comes from Ormyrus thymus, assembly GCA_035582935.1. NCBI lineage: Eukaryota > Metazoa > Arthropoda > Insecta > Hymenoptera > Ormyridae > Ormyrus > Ormyrus thymus. The sequence continues at coordinate 2,258 of JAWWEM010045780.1, forward strand.
TCTTTAGGAGCTCGGTGTTTTGTAAACGATTGGATATTGTTTTGATTGGTCGCGTCGGACGGACGCGGAGAAACTGGCTCGAGCGAAGAATTTTATTTTTCGACGGAGGTCTGAAATTTATTGCCGAAGAAAGTCTTTTGCTTCGAAGGAACCTTTTAGCTTCGAGCTCCTTTCAGCGAAAATTCCCTTAAAATTAGAATTTTGACGGTAATTGCAGCATTGCTAATAGACGTGAAACAATCGTTCCGCTTCTTTTTTTTTTGGCGGGATATTAATTTTCGTGCCGCGAAGCAGTCAATTTAATTCAATTTGCCAAGATCAACACTTCAGTGCACTGCCAAAATAGAGGCTTAATGGTGCAATGCAACACTTTCGGCCGCTACCGAAAAGCCAATATTTGCCAGGTGTGTCAGTCAACTTTTATATTTACTCAAGATAAACGAACGATTATAATTATCATTAAGCTAAATCAATCGAATAAATATCGGTCGGCTAAATAAGATAAAAATAACGCTGCTTTATTTGCCGTTTGTAAAAAACAAAAATATTTGTCCAACAAGCGGAAAACGCGAAAAGTCGCGCACGATGCAAAGAGAAAACCATATTATCTCAACGAAATGTAAAACTTTAGTGGTACTATTACCCATTACATAACGCGAAAGCAGAAAAAAAAAATTAAAGTGGCACTTAGTCGAGCGTTATTTCATGAATAGGCTTTGTACATCGGCTAATGCTCCTTTTCTTTTGCAAGTACGATTCGAAGCATACATTGTTATCGAGGCGTGTAATTACGAGCGCTAACATTTCGAAGGCGCCGTATTCTCGCGGTTTCTTTCACTCTCCCGGCTTCAAAGCAAGTTTCTCCTCTGGACGTATTATAACAGCTCCGAGCGCTCGGAAGGAAAACGAGGCGCCGTAAACTCGAATCACCGCGCGCACAAAAGACGACGCTTCGTTCTAAAAAAGAAAGAAGAAAAAAGAAACGGCTCCTCGCTCTGCGACAGGCCCGCGAGGTCCTCTAATAAAAGAACGATATCGCTTTCTCGGGCGCTCGGATGCGCGCGGCCGCCGGCTCTCGACGGCTCGGCGGCCAGGTGTCGCGGCCTTGATCGTCCGCCAAAAAAGAAAGAAGAGCCGGCTCGAGGAGCGTCCGCCTCTTGCGTCACGTCGGTGCAATGCGGCTGCGCCGGGCGAATTCGCGGCGGGTGAATTCCCGCGGCGTAAACGCGCTGCTTAAGGAGGCTATTTTCGCGCGGCGGATCGACAGGTTACTACGCGGACGGGGATCTCTCATTTCCGGAGGGAGGCGCGGGAGATCGATCGCCCACCGGAGCGGTGATTCATCGCGCGCTGCTCGCAGAGCAGTTGTCGCGCGTCCAAGCGCGCATATCGAGGCGGATTTACATGTGTTTTAGCGAGGAGAAGGTTTTGCGAGAGGAGGACTGATGAACGATGCACCGTTTCATGTTGATGTTACGGGGGATTAGCTTTCAATGGCGTGGAACGTTTGATTTTCAAGTCGCTAATTGTGACGGAATTTATTTACTAATTGAATTAAGAAATTTGAAAAAACAGGTGAACCGACAAGGAAATTCTTTTCAAAGCTGCATTCTTCCACCGCCAGCAGCAGATGAAAGCGTCGTTGCTTATCCAATTGAGCTCCGGGCACTGCGCGCGCCGTAAACCAGAAGTCGCGAAAAGCCAAGCAAACGAATGGCGGCCCCCCGGTGAACCTCGACTCCGCGCAAAAAGTCTCTCCCGACTTGGCCTCCGCGGCGCAAGACGACAGTAAACCAGCAGGGGAAATCCGCAGGCCGCGCTAGGAGCTCCCGCGGTGTATAAAACTCCTGGAAAGAAAGCGTCGATATGCTTGCGCCGCGCGCAACAATGGCTCTCTCTCTCTCATCGAGGAGAAAACCGGCGGTAATTGCGCTCCGGGGCCTTACGGGGCCCCGACGTAACGCTCTCGCGGTGTAAATTGCAGCCGGGCTGATTTATCGCGCGCAGCCTCGGTGCGTTACAGTCCTTTTCCCCAAAGTTCGCCGGGAGGAAGCCGGCGGATAAGATTGCCGAGCGTTGACTTTTCGCCGACGAGGCTGCTATATCTCCCGCGCCTCGATACGGCTTATCTGCAGGCGGCCTGATTTGTGGAATCGTGGAAACGGCCGCGAGCGTAATTGTCGTCGGCGGGGGCTTTTTTTTTCTCTGGGTTCTTATATAGCTTCTGCTGACGCTGCGACGGAGCTTGGGGGGGGGGGGGGAGGGGTTTATGTAATTGAGGTGTAATAATATTGGCGACAACTTTGTTAGGTAATTTAGAGGTTGCCGGGTTCGAAAATTTGGCAGCGGAGCCGAGGAAATATTAATATCGCGCGGATGAGATTTAGCAATGAATCCCATGACATTGTTTATAAAATTGTTTCGCAACGACTCGATGGCGATGTGAAATTTGTTCAGCTATTTGTCCGCTAAACAAAAAAGTCGGCTCTACATTTCTACAAAAGTACTAATAATAATATTTCTATTTCTAAATATTCCGTTTACAAAACCGACGCTCTTTCCGCGTTCCGAAGAAGCTCAATAAAGCGGACGCGCTCTCGCGATGGATATAAAACACCTTGACTGAACGAAAACAAAGCCGAATTCCCCGAGCAGCGCTCGATTCCCTCGCTCCAATTCCGCCTCGAGAGTAAAAAAAAAAAAATCGACGGGGGGGGTCGCCCCGTCCTCGCTTCAAATTTAAACCTCCTCCGCTCGGCGCTTGTTCCTCCTCCCTAACCTCACCGCCGCGCAACAAAACGCGAAAGCCCACCGCGATGGGTGACAGCTTGGAGCTCTCGTGGGCCTCCTGCCCCGCAGCTCGCTTCCCGCTCGAGCGCCGCGACCCGAGCCGCGACGACTCGTCGACCTGGACGAGCCTCGAGGAGCTGAGGGAGAGGCCGCCGGAGATCGCGAGGGTCCGGCACGCCGAGCGCTCGGACGTCAGGCGGATCGCCAGGCTCGCCCGCTGCCGCACGCTCGATACCTTCTCCGAGGACGTGCAGCCCGAGGTCGTCTTGTGAGTGAAGACCCCCTTCCGGCTGGCGGGCAGGGCGCGGCGGGCCGAGTTTATGGATCGTTCCGAGGCCTCCCTCGTTCGCTCGGTCGACCTTCGGATTTAGGGCCGGGTGACCGTTGGGTATTTTTGCTGCTGAGCGTGATTTAGTTTGAGGGGAGTTGGTCGACGGCGCGATTAAGGGCGAATTTAACGGAGGGTGACGTGTACGTTTTTTTTATTGCGATGTTGATTAAAGTGTATCTTTCTTTTTTTAATCTAGCGAAATGTCGTGCTTGTCGATTGTCCAAGAAAACGTAGCGGACGAAATCGTCTCTGCGATATTCCTCTGCAATTATCCAAACATACCTGCACTTACACCGGCCGAGTGGCCGAACTGGATCCACAACCTTTACGAGTACAGTTAATCTCCATACAAATTTTCAATTATCAAAGCTAATTCTCACAATTTCCTTAAGAAAATGGATTATTTTTTTTTTTTTAAACAAAGTAATCTACCCCGCTAAAACTGCATTAAGCTCATCATTCTCTCTCCTCCGCGGCTGCGATTCTCGAACGCCTCGTCGCCCACGTCGGAACCGTCGAAACTCTCTCCCCCGGGCTTCCGACTGAAGCGTGGCGAGCGAGAAGGTGACGGCGATGAACACGCTCTTCGTCCACTTCCTGGTCTGGGACGATCGCTACGGGTCCGAGTGGCTGCCCGAGCTGCTGACGGCGGCCTTCTACACGGTGCCCTACTGCGCCCACGTCGTGCTCGTGCAGCCGCCGGGAGTGACGCCAGGTTTCGATTTCGTTGAGGCTCGTTCGTCGACGAGGAGCTTTTCGAGAAAAGTTTCGGAGCCGCGCTACTGATTTTTGTCACTTTTGGACGTTAAATTCATACTTGATGTTTTGATAGATTAGTGTAAAGTTTAATTTAATGCATTTTCGGGAAGTATTTGAGTTTATGGATAGTTATAGTTATTGACTCGCTCCGTGTTACTGTTAAACCTTTCATTCTTCGAGGTAATAATTATTCATAAGTGCAATCTACAAAACAATATTGAAATAGTTAAATTATTGAAGTTCCTTCGATTTTCTAGCGTTAAATAAGTAACATTTTTTACGCAACTCTCAGTAGATTGACAGGCGGAATCGTCAACTTTTCAAGCTCAAAGACGGTCCGAGAAAACGCGTAAAAACGACGGAATGACATTTACAGCCGAGGAAAGGCTCGTTTTCTCAAATTGGCATTTCGCGTCCCTTTAGCGAGCGTCATCTCCGAGGTAATGACGAGAGTCCCGCCGAAAAACGAGGACGAGCCGCTCGAGGCTCAATTGCTTTACGTCGGCCGCGCGAGAGACTTCGTCCCGAGCATGATATTTCGGCTGGCCGTGTAAGGCTTTTAAAATATTTTCACCGCCGCGGCTCAAACGACGCGGCGTTTTCATTCATGGCTGAGTCTATTTATAAAAGCTAATAATCAACTTGATTGTGAATTCCTTCCTCGCTAATTTTAGCCGACGCTTAATTGCGAAAGATTATTTTAGAAAGCTTGTGTTCGGTTTAACGTTCAGTCTTTTTTCAAGTGAAATATTCATTATCGCGGTGCTGAATTTAATGTTATTAGCTTTCTTAAATCATTTTTATAAAAATAATTAATTACTGAATTAAAAAGTTCACAAAAATGGAGACTTTGACAAACAGCGGAAAAATATTTTACTGAAAGTTCAGAGCCGAAGCACAACAATTCTGTTTTACTCAAACATTTAAACACGAAGAAAAATTCTCTATTAAAAATCACAATAGTCAATCTTGTTCTCACAGACTGACATTGTTGGAAAAATTACAATAGTTTCTTGTATTTAATGCAGTTCCGGTAAATTTTGCAAGAAACTATTGCAATCTTTCCAACAATGTCAGTCTGCGAGAACCTCAAGATTGACCATTGTAATTTTTATTAGAAACTCTTTCTCCGGGAACGGAAAAGTTAATCTCCCTCAGCCTATTTAACCCTCGACCGTTGACTCTCGCAAAAATAAAAAAAAACACCGCAAATCCACGAAGCGAGGAGGACAACGACGACGTCGTCCAGATCCTCGACACGGATTGCGAGCTGCTGCGGCAGTTCTACGGCGAGTTCTACCTCAGCGAGATGATGCGTCATCCGTTCGCGTCGCGGAGCGTCGTAGTCTCGGAAAAGGAGAATTTGGTCGCCGCGGTCATGTACCTAAATAGGAGCCTCGATCTCGATCTCCTCAACGACAATTTCGATCTCGCGGCTTTTACCGGACTGAGGAAACTGGAGCCCGAAGTCGGCGCGAGGTGAGAGAGAGAGAGAGAGAGAGAGACTCTCGGCTCTATTTTTTCCGCGCGACCGGTTTGCATATCGGGCATTTTCGCGAGAGGCGAACGTAATCTTTTTGTAAATTAAGCACTTTATTACAAAAATACATCTGATTTCCAGTGCGTCGAAGGAAGGGATCGGCAGCGACGTTGGGTAAAAATAATACACTGTGAATTCTAGCCCCTCACCTCTCCTGAAAATTGACCGCACTGTCGTCATTACCAAAGCATAGGCACACTAGACGAATACGGCGAAGAAACGGATTACGAAGAATCTTTCGAGGGTAAACCCGAGTCCCGACCCTTCCACACATCCCAAAAGCAAACTCCCGTCGATCTCCGGGCAAGGAATTCTCACCTGAACGCGAGCGCCGCTTATTTCCAGAGCCGAGGAGCCCCGGCGAGAGGGCGCAGACACCGGACGCGTTCACCCTGGAGCTGCTCGGCTTCCGGGACCGCGTGGATGAGCTGCGCTCGCAGGAGCTGCTGCGGGCCGGTTTCGAGTGCATAGCCGACCTGGATTACTGCGTCACTCTGGTTCCGACCAGCATCCCGTACTTCCCGTTTCTCGACTTGTTCACGGTAATCTTTCTCGTCGGACCTGTCGTCGTTTTTGTCGTTTTGTGCTGCGTCTTGCCGGTCGAGCTGAGCTGGGATGGGTCGCGAGAGAGGCTCTACTGTTTATGTTTAAAAATTGAATTTAAATAAATTGTAATATCCGCGCGTGATTGCCTTTGTTTGATTTAGAATCTCGTTATCTCCTCTGATTTTCTCGCTTTGACTCGTGTTACGAAGACGGGAAGATTTCGAGGAACGGAGTGTGAAATCATGTTACATATCTAATTGATTTATAGACTTGTAGCTTCATGCAAATTGATGTACGCTTATGTTAATTTATTATCTGGCGCAGTGCATTAACCTCTCCTCGTGGCTTCCTTGCGCTCGATAACGCCGCTTTATCTGACTTTCTGGTAAACAATACATTTCGCAAGGCAGACGGGCGTCAACAAATTCAATACCCTAGCAATACTTTTTTAACGAAAATCCGAAATTTTGAAAAGCCAAAGTTTTCCAACTCGCCACGGTAGACAAAGATCCTCCTCCGTATTAATTAGCGTAAAAATAAAATCGTCCGACAAAACAACTAACGAGCCTCTTTCAACACCCCCATCCCCCCCCCAAAAAAAAGTCGGTGTCACTGAAGCCGGACAAAGACTTCCCGATGGCCCTGTACGTGACCCACCGGGCCGTCTTCCAAAGCGAGCTGCTGGCGCGGAGGGCCCTGCCCTGCGACTATCGGGCCCTCGTGCAGCTCCTGCAGGGAGTCACGGACGCGGAGGGCATCGTCCAGACCTTCCGGGAGGCGCTGTCGAGGGACGGCCCCGCGAGGAACGACTGGTTCTTCGTTCTCACGTGCGACGACGTCCTCGTCGGCCTGGCGACTGGATGGTAATTGGGGAGGGTTCCGGGCTCTTTGACACTTTTGTGGTGGGTTGATGCGAAAAGAGATGGAGCTTCGGGGGGTTTAACGGAGGTCATTTCAGTATTAGAATTGAGTGGGCGACATTGCGTATAAAAATAATTAATTTTTGTATAATTTCATGTAGTTGGTCAAAGAATGATCCTGCATAAATAATTCGTGGTTTTTAGTCTTGAATACAATTAAAAAATAGAATTCCAAAAATCTTTTACCATCCTTGCAAAGCAGAACCATCATAAATGCTCTCCACGGTCTCTAATTTCATAAATCCGAGCGTATTTAATTAAATATCAGACCGTCGTGAAAAGCGTTCCCTCAGAAACGCCCGCAGAAGCGAAATCAATTACACGTTTAATCAGAAGCGCAAAAAGCGCCGAAATCGCGACGGCCAATTTCCGCTCGTCCTCAGCGCCGAGAGCGAGGTCGATCGTCTGCGCAGCGGCTACCGGCTGGACGATCTGGCGCCGCGGACAATCAGCGCCGGCGTCGAGCAGAAGCTCGAGGCCGGCCGACTGAAGCGACTCGTGATCATGCCGATCTTCAGCGTGCGCCTCGGCGCGTTCCTCGCGGAGGTCATGCGGCTCGCGGGCCTGGGCGTCCTGTTCCATCGCACCCGACTCGAGCCGAGGCTCGCCGACGACGATTTCGAGGTAGCCTGTTGCAGAAGTCGCGAGTGAAGCTACACTGGCAGTGATTCGAGCACTGAAGAACCGATTCTTTTCGTGTGTAAGAGGAATTCTTGTCAATATTTGTGTGAGATGAATTACTATTTATTAGAAAAGGGTTCTGTTTGGCAGAAATAAATTTCCTTCTCTGACAAAGTAACAGTGTTTTCAATTAAATAGAAATTTATTTATAACAAACAGAATTCCTTTTTTTTATAAATAGAAATTTCGCTCTCTGAAACATTGAGAATAATTTCTCTTGCGTGAAAAGGATCGGTTTTCCAGCGGATAACTCCGAATTTCGTTGTGTAAATGAACGTTTTTCTTTCTTCATGCATTTTAAATAGTATATTATTTACAAAATCTTAAAGAGAATACAGAAATACTACGACGAAACGATTATAAACGCCAATTGGTAATTTAAGATGCTTTCAATCACTTGATCAATTTTTAGTAGCCAACTGAAATATCCCCCTGCTTGAGCGTGATGCAAGCCGTAAAGCCGCGAATCCGCAATTGGCCTCAATTCCAGTACTTCTTCAAGAAACGGGTCAGCGGCGCGCCGTTCGACGACCTATTTTCCCTCTTCGTTTTAACTCCCCGCCTGACGATGATCACCAAGGAAGTCGTCAATACGAAAATCGTCGTGGTCGGCGCCTCCGACTGCGGACTCTCCTTCTTGGACTCGCTCGCCCTGGGGTAAGGAGTCTCGCGAGGCTGCATCTCCACCGCGACGACGCGAGTTTTCCAAATTTCAAGTCTGCCGCGTTTCAGGTTCGATTTCAGGAATCTGCAATTCCGGGACATCACTCTGATAAACATGAACGGCATTCGGTATCGCCACGCGAGCGACTACTACGTGAAAATAATGGGACCCTTCAGAGCGCGTTACTGCCACGCCTACAGGCAGCTGACGCCGGGCAGAGCCAATTACAATTCCATTAAGGGCACTGTCGTCGGAATCGACAGGTACGCGGAAAATGAATCGGATTCACCGCGCGGACTCGACGATTCTTCGGGGTAATTCGGAAGCTGCGTTTCAGGGAGAAGAGACGCGTGCACATCGAGGACTGCGGGAGCATATCTTACGACTATCTCATTCTCACCTGCGGAATGCTGTACGAACGACCTGAACTGAACAGCGATCCGCCCAACGAAGAGGATCACTTTGAGTAAATTTTCGATTTAATCTCGTCGCTCTTGTGGAATTCAATGATCTAACCGGTGAACTTTGAAGTCTAATAGTGCCGACGAACTGCTTTTTAATTAACGACGACCTGGACGCTTCCGTTTGCTTGAGCGAAATTCAAAGGATCACGGAAGCTTACACCAAGCAAAGTGCGTTATTTTAGAGTGAATTTACATTTATTGGGTCTTGATAAGAGAAGCCTATGTATTTTAACGCGTAGAAAACTGACATTTGAGAAATCGATATCCTCGGGGACGTACCGTAAAAATATACTCTTGCATCATAGCAATATTATCTGCAAAGTTTCGATTACACGTTAAACCAATACTTAATTTTTGAACGAGAGAATCTACAGTTCAACATTGAAATTACTGAATTTGTCAATCTGCAAAAGATTGAACATATTGCAAAATTAGAAAAACAATTTGTTAAGGTTTACCATAAATTCTTGTAATTGGAGGACAGATTTGAATACGAGTAAAAGTGCCATAAAATACGAAAAAATTACGGAACAAGTTCGTCCTCCAATTACGAGAATTCATAGTAAACAATCCACGAGCTCATCCAGCTCCCGGCCCAACGGAGACACTTGCCGCTTCATTTGCACTTGGACGCGAACGACGCCTCCCAAGGATGAATTAATTCTCATTACCGTATCGACTTCGCAGAATCAATTGTCTTTCACGGATGGAACTTGGACTGCTACTGCGCGCTGGGCGCTCTCCTCGAGGCCGGCATCCGCGGCTCGTGGATCACTCTGATCCAGACTGACCGCTCTGCGCAAGACGACGCTTTCAAGAGCAATAACGAAGTAAGCGATCTTCGCGCGACGCGACTTATTTCGCGCGTCGAAGTTCGATTATTGGCTATTGAATCGTTATTTTATTTGATTAATTATTTGGAAAGTCGGCGCGCGTAAAAGTAAAAGGCGCGTGTTTGTAATTGAGAAAATAATTATCTTGATGCGAGGTCGGCTCGGATATTTGCATAATAAATTTTCGATGAATCACCGAGTAGCAATGCAAGTTCTTAAGCTATTTATCCTGCAGTAACATCAGTTAGCAAGAACGTACTCATTCGTCTTTTGAATGCTGCAATAAATACCGAAAGACACTTTTCCAGTTATAAGTTTATGCAAGGCTTCAATTAGCTCTAAACTCACCATTAAAAGATTCGGGAGGCGGTGGAAGAAAACCTCAAGTCGCTCGGCGTCGCGATCATGGCCAATTGCGAGCTGGCCGATTGGACCTTCGCGGATAACGAGAACACCATAGAGAGCTTGATAATTGATACCGAATCGGGCCAGCAGACCATCTTCTGCGATGCGCTTATTAGCTACGCGAACAAGCGACCCTGCCTGAAGACTTTTCTTGGTGATTATGATTTGTACGATGATCTGTAAAGGGAAATTGATCATCGTTTGGCACACTTTCGATATGTAGTAATCACTTGTATGTATAGTTTTGATATGACATTCATTCATAAAACCATAGCATTGATAGATTTAAGACTCATTTGAATTTTTGGTTATTTGTAATTCTTACTGTGACGGGACGGAGTGCCTGTGTGTCGAAAAATTTATGTGCTGAATTGCATTTTTAATTTGGGAAATTTTAATTTCAGGTGAGTGTCAGAAGTTTTTGAATTATTAGCCGCCTTCGCTACGTAAGTTGATTAGTAAATTAAAAATAATTAAATGTCTTATTAAAACAGTAATTG
>JAWWEM010045791.1:0-12687 GCA_035582935.1 Ormyrus thymus
TACTTCTAATCTTTTTTCGCTTGTATTGCTGATTGCATTATCGCAAAATAAACACCATGCTACACGCTTTTCTTTTCCATTAATTTTAACGTATTTTTTTTCAAAATTTAATTTTTGCCATGAGCTGTGCTCAGGCCTTCCACTTTTTCGCATTTTAGGATAACGATTCTGAGGGAGAAATACCGAAAAACTAGCTTTTATACTCAGATAGCAAAGAGCTTTGTGAGAAAATGCAGGGCGAGCTTTTGAAACCATGTGATTTGTTACAGTAACAAATGTCATGTAGAAAAAGGAACTATTTTCTACGTACATAAATTACGCGTAACAAATGTAATTTGTTACGCTAGGTAATTTACGTACCCACCACTGGTTGCCGGTGGTGTTGGACCTCGAAGCGGGGCGACAGGTGTCGCCACATAACTGACGGAGAATCGTTCCGCAATCGTCAGCGGCGCTAGCGTCCAGCATTCAAAAATTGCTTTCACAACTAAAATTTTAAAGATCTGCGGCGGTGTATAAGTATCTTTTATTATTATTTGAAACAATAATCAACATAAATATTTCTAGCAACGAAGAACAAAATTGTTTTCGCGAAGAAAATTTTAACGAACTGCGGCCGTGTAAGATACTTTTAAACCGCTTAGAGTCTAGAGTGGAACACTTTTCCGACAAGCAGTACCAACTTCGGAACAGTCCCGTCACATACTTCGTATTTTATAACATATTTCGTATTATAAGCAGAGAACTCAAAAAATAAGCTATTTATTTTTATAAAATTTCATTAAAAATTCGTTGTTTTATTTTATTATTTAAAAAATAAGCATTGAAATTTTTTTATTTTGACTCTAATTAATGTTCTATCACATTCTTTGATACTTCTAGAACACATTTCTGAAATAAAAAAAATTGAGTTTTTTCGTGATTTTTGACCGAACCTTATCCTTAACTACAATATTTTCTACTCAATTTATTTACTATATATTCATATAGCAAATATTACTATTCAAATAGTAAATATTAAAATTGAAAATTGTGGTTAATTCAAAACATATAGTAAATATCATTATTTTTCTTCTCATATCTGAAATAATAATAAAAAATAGTAATTTTTACTCCTTTTTTTCTGTGTAATAACATTTGCTTTAAATATCACGCAACTAGATTTTACTTTCAATACGTATCAACGGTATGAGAAATCTTTAAAATGTTTTAAATTTCGCGGCTGAATTTCTAGTGCGAAAAAATCTCTAGATTGGCAAAAATACAATCCCTTTTACTGATACAGCTCCATCACTACTAGTGGACTAGTCGCGGCAGTGACAAGCATTTTCGGAAACAATTATTGGAAAACTGGGGTGCTTGTTTCTCATTTTTCTTGTTGATTTTTAATTAACAATCATATTTGTATGAGTTTCTAGGTAGCAGAAAGGCTTCGAGTATCCTTTTCGGATCAAAACCTTTATAATGACGCTCACAAATAAGGTTAGTAATACAGTGCAAGGAAATATAACCTTAATTTTTATGAAGTTCTTTTGTAACCATAATACATGTTATTTAAATTGTAGATGGAAATAGATGAAAAGACTATGAAGGGAGAAGGCTTTAAGCCTTATTATATTCAAAAGATTGAAGAACTGCAACTTATCGTGGCAGAAAAAAGTCAAAACCTTAGACGTTTACAAGCACAGCGCAATGAGCTCAATGCTAAAGGTATAATATCAAATTTTATAAATATATATATTGTATATATATTGGATATAATTTTATATATGATCCATAAAAATAATTTAATTTTTTTAATTACTTATTAAATTTATACAATCATTCTAGTTCGTATGCTGAGGGAAGAACTCCAACTTCTTCAAGAACAAGGATCTTATGTTGGCGAAGTTGTCAAACCAATGGATAAGAAAAAAGTACTTGTCAAAGTTCATCCAGAAGGAAAATTTGTAGTTGATTTAGATAAAAATATCGATATTAATGATGTTACTCCTAACTCTAGAGTAGCTCTAAGAAATGAAAGCTATACATTACACAAAATTCTGCCAAACAAAGTTGATCCTCTTGTGTCTCTTATGATGGTAGAAAAAGTACCAGATTCAACCTACGAAATGGTTGGTGGTCTTGATAAACAAATTAAAGAGATTAAAGAAGTCATTGAACTGCCAGTGAAACATCCGGAATTATTTGATGCCCTTGGAATTGCTCAACCCAAGGGTGTACTTTTGTATGGTCCTCCTGGAACAGGAAAAACCCTTTTAGCTAGAGCAGTCGCTCACCATACAGAGTGCACATTTATCAGAGTTTCTGGTTCAGAACTTGTGCAGAAATTTATTGGAGAGGGTTCTCGAATGGTCAGAGAACTTTTTGTTATGGCAAGAGAACATGCACCATCTATAATTTTCATGGATGAAATCGATTCTATTGGTAGCTCTCGTATTGAATCTGGTTCAAGTGGAGACAGTGAGGTACATTTTCAATATTCTGAATTTTTTATTATTAGGATTTGTTTTTAAAAATTAACTTTTTAAATATTGTAGGTTCAACGTACTATGTTGGAGCTTTTAAATCAGCTAGATGGATTTGAAGCTACGAAGAATATTAAAGTTATAATGGCAACCAACAGAATTGATATATTGGATCCTGCACTTTTACGTCCTGGTCGTATTGATCGCAAAATTGAGTTCCCGCCTCCAAACGAAGAGGCACGTCTTGATATTTTAAAGATTCATTCAAGGAAAATGAATTTGACACGTGGAATTAATTTAAGAAAAATAGCTGAATTAATGCCTGGTGCATCTGGAGCTGAAGTAAAGGTAATCATAAACATACAGTGATTATAATTCTTGTGTTGGAATAAAAATTAAAACCAATTATATTGCAGGGTGTATGCACAGAAGCAGGTATGTATGCTTTAAGAGAAAGAAGAGTTCATGTTACCCAAGAAGATTTTGAAATGGCTGTTGCTAAAGTCATGCAGAAAGATTCTGAGAAGAATATGTCTATTAAGAAATTATGGAAGTAAAAATTTCAAGATTTATATATTATTGATTGAAATTTTAATTTTATTATTGCAAACATTTTATAAATCTATGCAATATGTAAAGAATTAACACCTTGGTCATGTTTAATATTAAAAAACATTAGATATGTTAATTTTTTTTAATATCGAAACATACATTTGTAAAAATAAACAAAAATGCCAAAATTCAAAACATTTTTATTGCTTAAAGAATTTTGAGTTTCGTAGTATAGTGCCGTTTTGAAAATATTAAAATTTTTTTAACTTTTCATTCAGAAGTTAAAAATGTAACGATCAGTAAGAAGCGAACAAAATTTATGAAAAATTAAGTTTGTTTAACAGGTAAAAATAAAATTGAAAAATTATCGCAAACAGCTGATTAAGATAAACATTTAAAGTTTAAATGGAGAATTAAATGAATAATACATTGTAAAGAGGGCGCTACTTTTACTGATACAGTGATATAGTATAGCGGGGCACGCATTGGCTCAAGTGAGGCGTCAGCCTTAATTGCTTGATACAACGCTGCCCAAGCGGGCTCAGGTTCGAATCCTAATTTATGCGATTTTTTTCGGAAGTCGTTTTTAATCAGTATTTCCAATACTTATCAATTAATTGATAAAAAATTGCGATTGTTAAAAAGTCCTACGTGGCACTGAGTTCATAATAAAGTCCGATCAGGCAAATCGAGTGTGTAAACAAATATACTAGATAATTGCAAACTTCTTTCCTCGTCTCTCTTAGGTATCTATCATGTATTTAAAAAGTGAGCGTGCGTTTAAATATATATATAATATGTACTATGTAACGGAATTTGTGTTATGGCGAAATAGACTGTGTATATAATCTAATGCCATAATAAAAATATACTTAAATCTAGATACAGTATATAGAATTATTTCTATATTACAAAAGTAATATTAGTAAAATGATTTAGTGCTTCATGTTCAAAATATAAAACATGTTAAAAAAATGGATGAAAAATCAGCGATGGACGTAGATAATAAAAGTAAAATCGGAGAAATCAAAAGAAAAAGATTTGTAAGTAAAACATTTTTCATTGCTTAAAATGACAATTGATATACATACGTATTTTTCAAGTTACGTTTTATATTTATTTTGTGTACATAAAAATAAAATTAATTTTGAAAACTTAATCACAATTTAATTGATATTTTAGTTTCAAACACTTTACAGAGTTAGATTTATTGGTATAAATTTAAATTATAAACTATTACTAAACATGTAATTTTTTCACTTACGTATTTTGTTAATTTATTTATTTATAAATCCAGAGTTACATAATTTACATAACACATAAACACGCTACAGTTTGAGTATATATACAATATATCCTTAGACTACGCGCTGTATCCTGCAGAAAAAAACGATGTTTCCTGTTCGCAGGTCCGAATTTTGAAAACTGGCGACTAAACTATGCGTGACAAATAGAAAGTAATAAACGATACTACTTATTTAATCTTCTAGTTTATATAAAGTTCAAAATATATAAATTCTATTATTATATAATTTACAATTCAAAAATGTTAAAAAATCCTTACTCTAAAAATTGTGTAAATAAAAAATCAAAACAGCTTTTGTAGAAATATTACAGACTCAGTATAGGTAAAGTTGAATAATTTAACTAAGTATGTTAGGATACAAAATAAAATGTTAAAAGAGTACTTGAGAAGTGTTTTAAAAAGAAGTGGCGAAATTACGGATGTGCCCGTGCACTGAGAAAAAAAGTTTTGTAAAAATTACCATACTGCCTAGTAAGGCCGCCACAGCTGACAAAACCAAAAAGTTACCATATTTTATAGGAAAATTTACCAAACAGAATAGTAAAATTTCTTACATATATAGGAAAATGTACTAAGCAGTATAGTAAAATTTTTTATAAAGTATAGTAATTTTTTGGGTTTTGATAGTCTTTGGTGGCTTTACTAGCCAGTATGACAATTTTTACAAGATTAGTTGTAATTTTTACTATATTTCTTCTCTCAGTGTGGCGACTGGGATTAACGCCAGAAATTGAGGATGACCAAAATATAGGATGATTCGGAGAAACAAAGATAATGGAGCAATCACCAAAGAGATTTTCTTTTAGTAAAGAAAAAAAGCACAAGAATTAGGTAAGTAATTCTCTGATTTACTTTTTCAATTGAAACATAGAGTTTGTGAACAAAAAAAAATTGCTTTCAGATACAAATTGATTATTCTTTTATATTCATTCATTATAGCCAATGATGTTATCGGTTCACGAATTAATTATTAGTAGAATACTTATCTTCATATAAATATTAATGCTTTACAAATTATTAACACTTTTCTATATTTTCAGTAAAAGCAGCCTGCAGAGAAAAGCATGCTCGAGAGAAGCATTGAAGCTATGACGGCAGTTGAGCAGCATGTTTGATTCCATAAAAAAATCCTAAATAATTCTAAATAAAATCCTAAGGAAACAGATTACGAAAGTACTACGAAAGAAAAAAAAATTCACATTTGGATCTTGAAGTCGTAAAATGTAAGCAACGCCGGCACAGCCCTAAAAGCGTGCCGGTAGATTTTTCGGTATTAGTTGAGTTATCAGATGAGGATAATCGATTACTAAATGCTGGAAGTGATAGAATTCTTCTGACTCAAGAAATTAAAGTTCGGGTGACAATGATGATTCCAATGATTCAAAGAAACAGTCAAGCGATTGAAATCATAATTCAAAGTAGAGTTCATTGTCAGTGAACAAAGAAATATACTTAATGTTACATCTGTCCCCGTATTTCCCAGCCATTTAAAGTTACGGTTTCCACCTGAAGGTTTATGGCAATTATGTGCTCTTACCTCTTTGATTTTAAATTTGGCAAAAGAAAAAATAAAAAATAAATTTAAGTTTTAAGACATTAATAAAAAGAGCATTGCTTTATTATTACATTACATTTATTATTACATTGTTTTAAATTACTCAAAGTGATTAAATAGCAGCCTAAGGTGTTTGTAATTTATTTTGAAGAACAAGTTTCTTTTCACAAATACTTTATTGTATCATACAAGCAGCATGATTATTACATAAATGAAATATTTCGATTTACATTTTTTAAAATAGTGAAAATTTACAATTATAAAATTAACATTTTTGGATTAATTTTTTATTCGAAATTTGATAAAATACAACTTGATAGAATACAAATTTAAGTAAAAAACTTATTTAATTTGTTTTTAGTGGTAGTAATTGAATATTTAAACAAAAGAGAAAGAAAATTGTACGTAAACTTTAGTGAAAATTATACATAAATTCGTAGAATTTTCTTTACGTAAAATGGATACATAATTTACAGAATTTCTAAAATGTATATTATACAAATGTTAAAATTCGCGCGGCAAAAAGTTAGCTGGGTCAAATAAAAGATCTTTTATTGGTGATAAAAGATAAGGTAAGTATATATATATATATATATATAAGGGTTTAACTTCTAAAAATTTGCTAAGTATACATTATAGAAAGCATAATTATTTTAAGGTAATAACTTTTCCTTTATTTACCAGCATTTTTCATATTTTTGGGTAACCCCAACAAAGAATTTATAAGTTCCGAATTTCTTTTTGGATGACATGGTCGCATGGAGAACATCAGCATTAGTCTATTGATTAAATCTGCATCCTATAATTTTTTTCAGCGATTATAATAATTATTTTTTAAGTAATTTTTTTGGAAAACATTTTAAACTATTAAAAAAGAACTTACCAATGGACGAGCAAAAGGATTGTTGGACAGCAAAATGTTGTGATTCTCTTCCGAAGAAGCTGAAGTACAGTAGATGATACTAAAGATGATAAAAGCTTTGAAGAATAACTTCATCCACGATTGCATTCTATATTTCTAAAATTAAATTTTTTTTCCATAATTTTTTAAACTATTTTCATTATTAATAATTATTATAATCAAGAAAAAGAAAACAACTTTTCATTTTATAACGAAGATTTTTACACGGTCTAATTTTTTATTTAAAATAATGGCACTTACAATTTATGTTGATCCCAAAATTGGAATAACAAAATTTTTCTCAATTTAAAAAAAAAAAAACATATTTAACAATTGACGTTTAAAATTCTACAATTTCAGAATTAAATATTTCTATTGAGAGGTTTTCTAATCTGAAGTATTATTTATAGAAAAGATTTAATAAGTAAAAATAAAAATGTTTAGTCCGCACCTTTGTAGTTTTACTGGCAAGGTCGCAAGATAATTCGGAAGCTCCGACATGCGTTTCCGTAATTAAATAAAATATCAAACACTCTAAAAATCTTTAAAAAAAAAAACTTACTTTTTACGGAGAAGTTGGTCTCCTTTGAGTGAATACTTGGCAAATGCAACTGGAAAGCAGTAGCAATGAAAGCGGCGACAATCCTCGTGACAATGAGCTAAGTTTCCGTGGACGGCATCTTTTATACCGAAACATATCGGGGATTTACAACGTCGCAATCTGAAATTGACAGCACCTGTCCCTTAACTAGACTACGTTGCGTCACTGTGGGGGAATATTGAAAATACGGCTGTCTATCGGATAATGAAACAGAAGACGAAGCTATTCCTTGAGAATATCGGATAAAGTTTGCGGAAATAAATTAAGTGAGGCTTCATCTTATTTATAGGATTTTATGTGTCATTTGCCATCGGTCTGTGTAAGAATGTAGAAATATGTGATGCCTAATCGAGTAATATTAATACAATTTTCTAAAATGGTAGAGTAGTCGCATGTTTAAGAGATTTTAATCAAATATGTGAATGTGAAAGAATGTGAAAATAATTACATTTTATTAAATTTATGGTAGAATTTAGGAATATTTATTTATTCGATATCCTAATAGTTTCAAATTCTTCTGTAGAATACAAGGTAAGTCAAAATTCAATCAAAAGTAATTGAATTATTTAAATATATTACTTGTATAAAATAATTTTATATATAACTTATCTTTTAATGATTTTTTTAAAAATGTCTCTAAAGTTGCACTCATTAACTTTGGAAAAAGTTTTTGAGAATTAAATTACGAAGTTAAGTAAAAGTCTATCAAACCTTTAAACGTGAATAAAATATCTTACATTACAGCTCATCGTGGATTACATTTCAAAAAAGAAAGCAAAACTAGAGGAATTAAGCTTCAATTTTCTCTTTTAGAATAAAAAATATTGATCTCGTTTTCTAAAACGCTTATCAACGATTCCTTTCATTTTTCTACTATAATGTTGTTTTTAAAAGTTGGGCCTTTGATGGAATAAGGAGCAGTATCATCTTTTACCTAATATGCAAATGACAACTGGAGTCATTTAGGGCAGTGTCCTTCTTTCTTTATTCAGAAAACCTGATCCTGCGTGAAGGTGACTCTTCGAAGAGGATTAAGCGAGTCAAAAAAAAAAAAAAAAATCATCGAGCTCAAGAGGGGAAAAAAGTATACAGAAGATTTAAGGGTCGTCGACCCCGATAGCAGAAGTCGAGTTTGATCGTCTGCCCTGTAGGATTCACAAGAGAACTAAACCACAAAACTGCCCCAAAAATCAGCTTTAAACCATTCTGATATTCACTAGTTTACTTACTAAAGGGTAATAGTACTTCTTCTGCCCAATTAACTAATTGCAAAATCTTGCCAACTTTAAACTACAACTTTAAACTCCTTGCTCACTCGTGCCAATACGGTCGAAATGGCGAAAAAAAAATGCAGAATACGCGCGAAGAGATGTTTGCAAAGAGGAAAAAGCGCCGGGCTGCGAAGGAGCGTATGCGAGTGCTCGTCGCGGGTCACTAACCACCGGCCGAACTATCCCAGGTGGCCTTGAACCAGGTCTCTCGGTCGAAAGAATATACGCCGGCGCCTTGTTTCTCTCTCCCTCTCTCTCTGTCTCTCTCTCTCTCTCTCTCTCTCTCTGTTTGCTTGTTGCTTCTCTTTTCTCGTACGCGTTTGAAAGACGACGTGGAGCAACCATCAATCGCCGGGTGTAGCTTTAACCCCTCGGGCAGGGAGATATGCCGCTTGATTTACGCCCGGCTTCGAGGTTTCGCATTAGAATTCGTGAGCTATTTTGAATCTTTCGCGGAAAAGACGCTCGTCACTTTGAGAATAGTACATGTTTTGAGCTGCAGGATTCTTTGCAGAAATCTTGTTAGATCTTCGATATCTTTGTATTGCTTCATAGAATCATTAAACTTGTCTCCTCTTCGAAGACAAAAAATGTTTTGCTATAGTAATTATGATATCATAAAAAAAGCTAGTTTTTATCGATGCTCTTATCAAAATATCATCTTTCGAGTCCAGTCTACAAAAACAAAGTGGAGTTTTAGTACTTTATTTTATGACATGTACGTAAATATGACCCCCCTGCTGTTGCATCAAAATTCCTCGTTCAAAAATCTGCCTGATAATTAAATACATTATTTATACGTTCCAGAAGATATTTTTAAGATCTCTTAATTAAGAAGAACAGTAATGGACATTAACAGTATGATGAATATTTTTGAAAAACATTACAAATTTTTATTAATAATAACACAGTGATTTAAAAATTCTTTTAGAGTCTTCAATCTAGAAAATAATCTTAGTGGTCTTAACATTACCCGTTAGTTAAGTCATTTGGAATAAACAATCATATTCAGGTTTTTATTGCGCTTTCAAATTCAATCACAGTATATGTTATCTATATTTTCTACAGTTTCACAAATGATGATAGAGAGAAAATTTAAATTCGCATTATTTCTCAAAAATTAATTAGATATAAAAATAGCTGAGATTTATATATTTACCTTCTTAAAAACAATTTCGTAATTTATGTATAATTATCCACGGTAAACAGAAGCGACAAGTACATATATTATTATTATATCATAAACATTTGTAAGCTGCGAATTCTCTACGTTATGGACAATTACATATAAGTACGTCATTAAATTTCAAGATATTTACTTGGAAAACAGGTCTTTCGTATCCTTTTATTATTTTTCTTTTTAGCAAATTTACCTACAATTTTCTTTTCTTCAATGTATCGAGGACATCCTTTATTTACTGCCGGCAAACCTGTAAGGTCCTTTATTTGTTGGGAAGCAAGAAATATGACAAGGTGTAATTAGCTCTTTGACAGTGTATCTGCATACGCGTGATTTACTACATACGAATGACCAATCTTCTACATTAATACTCTGCATTATTACTCTACCGGGGCCTTCAATGTTCGAAAAATTAATTTTTAAAAGATGTTCAGGCTTTGTCTTTAGCGAATCTTTTCTGGAAGTCAATAACATTTTTTTAAATGATTTATTTTTTTTAAGCAAATGAATATTAAAAAGTAAAAGCGCTGCGTTTAACTAACTCACTTTTTATGTGACCATCACAAAAGTTTTTAAATTTCGGATGTTATTCTTCTACCTCTTATAATTCTCTTTTTAATGAGCATAAATCACATGAAAGTTGTCGTTGATGCATTATCTATCACATCAAGGCAAAAAAATGTAAAAAATTATAAAGCCTGGCACCGCGTTATACTGTATGTAATAAACTATTGTATTTTACAATTTTGGTTTCAAGTCATGATTCATCGCTTGATAACTCCTTTTAGTTGTCAACTTTTTAATAAAGTTTATTATATTTTTAAGAGAGAAGTAAACTAGTTAATTTATAGTAGCAAACAAAATTAAAACAATTGATTAAAACTGACTGATAAAAGGGCACAAGAAAGCCTTTCTTTAGAATCAGTTTTCCAATAAATCGCTCAAGAAGTAAAATAGGAAAAATAGTCAAACAAGAAAACGAACTGCGGCATAAAGCGTGGATAATTGAAAATCCTCCCCGCGCGAAACGGGTTTCGTCCTTTCGTCAGGTTCGGCTCGCGCGCTCGGGACTCGATTATGATTTGCACGTATGAGCGCCAGGAGGAATATAAAGAACGCCGGCGGTAAAGATTCCAGCCACGTATTTTCACGCGGCTTATCCCGAAGGCTGTATTTTTATCTGCTTCGCGATGCCTTTTCGTTGGCTATTTTTTTCAGACGATTTGCTACCTAAATACTACGTCTGCCTGCAGATGGCTGGGCTTCCCGAGTAGTTTGCATGCGAATTCTAACTTTGAAAGGTCTACTTCCTGCTCCTGCTAATCAAAAAGTCGATTTTTTCGAAGTGTATGATGAAATTTTTCATTGTTTTGGGTTGCAATGTTGTTTTAATTTTTTACATTCCTTGAGACAACGTTGTAAAGTATGACTCTTTAATAAAGATAAAAATGTACTTTTAGCTTGCTTTTCATACTATTTGGACATATTATAATATTTTGCCATAATCGTTGATTAGGTAATCGCATGAAACGTAAAAAGCAACCCTAGTCAATACCGATTATGGAAGACGTCTTTAGAAACATGAAGTCTGTCTTTGAGTTTCACGTAACGAAAGATATTGCTATTTATAGAAATAATTTAATAATTTTCAAACTTTATCGTACACAAATTTAGAAACATAATTGTTTGTTTTTACAAAAATCTTTACATTTAATTTTTTATTTTAAGCATAATAATCAATAATCAATTTAATTGTTTAAGTTCGTTGTATCGACGCCAATCCTGACGTTAATTTTAGGTAAATTATGCACTGTAGTTGATTATCTTGGGAAGCAAAGGCCTTTATATGCCTCTTGAATCGAAAACTGTTTACGCATCAATTGCTTTTCATATTTTGAAGATACAACGATAATTATTACTACATTACTAAGAAAAGTGATTAATTATCTCTTCATGTTACAGCGCCCCGAGCTAGTTATAAGGCATCAAGTATATGGCGACGACTGCAACCTTTATAATACATCTAACTTGCTATTTTCCAAATACGGCTATTTAATTTAAAGCTTATGCTAATTTATGTAGACGATTTGATCGGGTAAAGATTTTCGTTTAAGGCTGCTTAATAAAGGAAAAAAGTTTCATGTCGATTAGCCGACCCATTAATGAGATATTTTAATGTAAAGTTTTGACCGACTATTTCATATTAAAAAATTTCTTCAACATTCAAATATGGCTGCCTCTTTTACGGCAGCCTTCTTTCGCGCGCCAAATTCAAAATTAATTAAAATTTATAAATATATCTATGAAATTAATATCCGACCACTTCGTTTTAAGGAATAATTTAAATATAGCAGCACTTCTCAATGTATATTTATCAAAAGGCTATAATTTTTTCCAAACCATTAAAATATTTTTTCTTTTTTATTCTCAAAAATTTTACCGGGTTATCTTGTAAACGATGTCTTGTCGAAATGACGGTGTAACTGGACACGTAGATATCGCAGATATCGTCTACAGGAAGACCTTCCGATCTTTTGTGGATCGCCGGTGTCCCAGGCAGGTCGCCTTTAAACGATGTCTTGCCGTCATAAAGGTCTTCCTGGACAACTACAGGAACACCTTCCACGTGTTTCCTTCCTGTTACATAGGGTATAGCTAAAAATTTTAACTCTTTTTTTTATTATGGTAGTATATATAAAGTTAGATTACTTTTATTATATTTCTTACTACCCAAAATAAAGTCGCCATAAATTACATAACGACGGGCCCGCAAGTATATATATCGTTTTTCCGAATGATTGATGACGTAGTTAGTAAAAAATACTTAAGAAATTGATGCACGTATAAGAAAAG
>JAWWEM010045812.1:0-47306 GCA_035582935.1 Ormyrus thymus
TGCCTTAAAATTCTTTTAATCGCGAAAAATACACATTGTGCTGTGACCGTCAATTTTTAGTCCGACATCCCCTTAAACAGTGAATTTATTGTGCATAAAAATAAGTAAAGCTGCTTAAATTAACGATAATAAGGTGAATATGATACAGGAGCCTATCATGAGCGAGGATGCCAGACTTGACCTCTCTCCTTGTTTACCGTTGCCCGACCTGTTCGGACATGAACTACGCATCGTACTGTAACTTTGTTTGTTAAAGTTATTAGTGCTTAAGCGTGTTTGTGTGTAATTACTTAATATTATAATGAAATATCTGTGATTTAAAATTTTACAATAATTATGCACGTCTTCATTTCAGATTATAAATCGGCTTATTAGTTTTAAAGGACTCTGCGCAGATCTTATGAAAAATGGCTAGCAATATCAAATCCGCGGCGCCGGCGAACAAATCCTAAATTAAAAAACATTTTAATCACTGCGGCGAGGTTCGCAAAAAAGGCCGAGGGCAAAAATTGAAAAGGCCACAGCTCGACAAAGTTTTTCAGAAAAAGAGGAAAAAGAAAAAAATTCGGTATCGGCTCGAAAAAAAAAAAAAGAGAGAGCCGCTCGCGTAACAATTCGCGGCGGAACAAAAGCAGCGCAGCGGGGCAAAAAACAATAATAGAAACGAAGAGGCGTCAACATCGCGCTGGTTTTGTGTCCGCTATCGATCGTCTCCTGCCGCCGGACAAGTTCTCTCTCCCTCATCTGCTCTCGCCCAGACACAATGCCAGGCTGATAAGCCGCGGTCGCGCTGCTCGCGGCTCAAGTTTAAAGAAAGCGTCTTAGATACGCGTTTATTACGCGCTCGACGCGCCGCCAGGCTTACATGCTAGCGGGGACTTCAAGATTGAATTGTTCCGCGGTGAGGGGAAGTTTCGGAGAGTGCCTTTCGGAGCCTGATTTTATGAGACAATGAAAGGCAAATCGAGCGCGAGTTTACGGGGTTGCTGCTGCTGCCGCTGGCCAAGTTTTCATCGCGGAGTCAAAGATTCGAGTTGCTGGGAAAATTGACCGGGTTGGTGCAAGGTAGACATTTGGGTCGGCAAGTTGCTTTTGTAATTCTAAGGAAGTTTATTTGCGGCAGCTTCGTCTGTTCGAATGCATTGAGTGTTACATACTTTTTTACGTTTAATCAACATCATGCTAAACCGAGCAGGCTGAAACGTTTAATTATCTTGGCACGGAAGATTACGGCTTCTCCGATTCGCAACTAAATGTTGTATAGCTACAGTTATACGATGATTCTACCATAAAAGGGGATTGAATGTACAACAATACTGCAGGAAGATAAGATTTTGAATACATCGTTATTCTCCTGCTTCGAATCAACTTTATGCTTTCATCAAGTTGTTCGAAAGCGCGATGGTTTATAAATCTTAATATTCCATTTATTTTAATATTGTTTTAATTTTTGTTGTGTTTTCAGGAGGAATCGGAAGCTCTACGCTTCGGGCGAAAGGGAGTAGAAACTTTGACTTCTCGTACTTGTAACTTCTAATTTGATTTTCTCTGCCTTAAATGTTAATCTTTTAAGCGTAAAATTGAATGGAATATCCCATTAGGTTCTTGAAGCACTTTGCAAAATATTTTACTCTCAGCCAAATTGAAAAGTTATTCTGCATAATATTTGAAGTTTTAACGAAATTTTAGAAAGATTTTAACATTTATCGTTTTTTTTATCCCTTTGTAAGAATTCCGTAATTACGAAAAATTATGCAACTTTGAGCAATAATGTTTTGCAACTCTTTTTAGTCAAGAAATACCTTCTGACGTAAATAAAAAAAAAAACACAATTCCAGGTTTAGAAATGTGAGCTTTCTTCATTTCCTTGTTAAGATTGAAATAATTCAAATTTCAAAAGAAACGAGAACACCATACAAAAACGGCTCGATTGCCTGTAATTTAATCTCGATATCCAAGTCTTCAATCATCCCAAGTATTGGTAGCGTCTCAATCGTTCTCTGAATAATCCAACTCGGGCAATGAATGCAAGAAAGGATTCGAAACTTTATCAGATAACTCCGGGGCTCAGAAATTGACTTTCAATTTCGCAGCCTCTCAACTCGGGGAAGTGAGAAAGGAAGCTCTGCTCCTCCCTCTACTAATAATAATAATAATAATAAGGCAAGAGATTCGTGTAAGGAGTACATAAGCGAGGCGACGTCAGAGAATCGGATTATTGGTAAAGGGATACAGCGTAATGTCGCTGCACGAGAATAGTGGCTTCTTTCATTCCTCGCCCGTAGGCAAGTTATAATGCGGGAAATGGCATTTTCACTTTTCAAGGGGTTACTTGCACTTGGCCGATTCTACAAGCCAATAACCGAAGGGACATAATTCGATTCGCACTGCGTCGTCTCTCGAAGAGGCACTCGTATTGATATAGAAGAATTTCACCTTTTTAGATGATGGGCCGCGAGCCTTTGACTGAGGATTGGATCGCGGAATTAACTATGTACTTGAATGGAGAAAGAAAAAATTAATGGCGGGATGTACAAAAGATTTTCCAGCTTTTTGTGTTACCAGTTTTTAAGTGTAGGAATTTATAAAGGAATAGAAGGCTTCAAATTTTTTCTCATATTTCTTATTCATTAGCTTATTTTTTTTCTTAAATTTCAAGCACTCGAAACATTATGAGGCTTTAATTATAAAGCCTTTATCGTCATCAACTTCATTGTTTCATTTCTTTCTCTCAATCTTTACCCTATTTGAGCGAGATCTAGTTGCACCCTTAAAAATGAAATTTAATTAGTCGAACGATCATTCGGTTTTTGAAAATATCTAGTCTAATTTTTTAAAAGAATAACTACTGCAAAATTTAGCGGTCTCGAAACATTCCTAAAAAATTCATCAACCCCCGAAAGCGTCCCTCCCCAAACAGTCGCAAAACCGAGCATCAAAGAGCTGCACCGAAACGGCGGCTCTTAAAAGCGACATATACCCCTAAACGAAATTGCAGCTTCATCTTCCCCTAAAGGGTTAAACATCGGCAACACAAATACGAGAGCCCCCGCTCCCGCGCTCCCGTCGGCTCTCAATAATCCGCTCTGAAAGCGCACTGCTCTCCAGGTGAAGAGGCGGCATCGGCGGCAGCTGTCCACGCGGCGGTCGGCGATATTCATCCCCATCTCCTCTCTTCCTCGAGGGCCCTACAGACCCGAGAAAGAGATACACGAACGCGGAGCTCGATCGGGAGAGCTCGGCTCGTTCTCAAACGCACGTGCGATTTTGTATTATTCCGGAAGGAGCCGCCGCCGGAATTGAGATGCTCGCCGGGAGGGAGAGAGAGTCTGGGCGTGACTTTCGGACGTGTAGCCGCGCGAGTTATGGCCTGCGCGGGATTGCCCCGAACGGGAGAGCCGGGAATTGAGTTGCGCGATTTGCATGATTATAAAAGGCTCGGGCCGCCGCGAGTTATTCTTCGCGAGAGACGCGGGCGCTTTGTGTTTAATTACTGTGACGTACTGCAGTTTCTTACGTTTCGAAAGGAGTGCGAGGACGGTTTTACATTTGTTTATTTGTGGGTTTGCCGTTTAAGACGTTTATTTTTCTGTAGTCGCCTTATTGGATTAAGCTGTTTGTAGGATCTTTTGCTAGATCATTGAGAAAAGAAAGTCGAGTGTATTAAAACATTTCAATCCGAGAAATACTTTTATGTATAAGCTTCAATAATATATCTTTAGAGTTTATTGTACAAGTGTACATGACAATTTAAGTTTACGTATATCTGCAAGAATTTCGAATTTGCACGTGTCTGTGCAGACGTGCGGTCCTCGTTATAGTTCGAAAACCTTTTGAGATATTTCAATGGAATTACGGCTCGAGGTGAGGAAACAATTTTGAACGAAATTCATCCATTCTCAAAGTTGCTTACTTTTTTCGATAGTTTTACCTAAATTTGTGGATAAGATAAATTTTCATTTAAAGATTTTCACTTCAACACTAGTAACTATTATATATTATATAATATTATTGTATTTTAGATGTGCAACGATTTGTTAAAAATTAATCCAATACAAATTATTGACAACACCGGTAAAGAAATCGTTCAAACTCTTCCCTTTTGAACTTCTTACGCCAATGGAGCCTACAAACTATCAACTACTTCGAACACGAACCCTTCAATTTTTCGACCCACTCCTGCATCTCTCAGTCCCAAAGGCACCTCCATTCGATGCTAAAAAGAACGATAGGCACTCGCGAAACGCATTAGCAGCAGGCCGTGAAATTTCCGGGGGACTAAAGCGGCTCGCCTCGCGGTGGTGCGCGCAATGGCCGCGGCTCTACTTGTTGCGACGGCATATGCGCGCGGCCTATCGATATTTATCGTACGTACCGCACGCGCTTTGTTCCAGCCCGGGCTTTGTGCCGCGTTTTCCTTGCCCGCCGCCGCCCCCGCCGCGAGAAATTGCCCGGCCGGCTGATATTCGGAATTCGGCGCGAGCGAGACGGAGAGAGACAGAGAGAGAGGGGGTGAATTTTGCAACGGGTAATTACATTGGAGGCAATTTTTGGGGACTATTGAATTGACACTGTTGGAACTGGGAGACTTTGACGATCGAGCTGCCCAATGCAGCAATGTGACATTGGGCGGCGAATTTGGAAAACGGTCTGACCAATATTTGCCTGTACTACTTATTCTTTAGTACAAGAAAATAATGAATTTTTAATTTAATTGCCTGACCTTTTTGGCGCAAATGATTTAAAATGATTAAATCGAATAAATAAGTAGCTTGTGAAAAATTTTAAGTAAAGACGGAAATTAATTATAATAAATTCTTTAGTAAAAATTTGAAAAGCAACTGTTATTTGGTATCAAAACTTCTTATCAAGAAGAAATCTTAAATGCATCCTTTTTAATTCTTTTTAAGTTGTAAAGTTCTGCAAAAAGTCAGGAAAAAATATAAAATTCCAAGTGGTCGAAAGCAGGTATAGCCAAGTTTTTTTATAGAACTTCGTAAAAGAATAAGTCGAACCGAGGAAAAAAGCGCCCTGAAACACTCGTATATTCTTACCACAGAATAATTTTAAAAAAATTATAGAACAAATTCAAATTGTATCTACTATTATGAGTAATTCCAAAATTAATGCGAAAACTTAATTGGAATCTTTATAGTAAAATTAAAATGAACAACAAAGACCGACAATGAAAGCACTGTATCAAGATATTCTTAATTAAATGCCAAATATTACGGCTTTACAATTCGCCAGTTATAAATAAGATTGTACATATTTTAAATTTCAGTTCTAATTCAGAAATCCCGAACCTTAATACTTTTTCAAGCTCCATCAAAGCCACTCTCCCTTCTCTCCCAAATAACAACTCGAAACGAAAAGGCGAAAGAATCCCGTTGACGAAGATGCAACAACACGGCGCCGGCCGTCGTGTCTAAGCCGGCGCATAATACGGCGCAATTAAAGGGTCTCGGGACGGCGGCGTCGCTTAATCGAATATTCGTCAGGGTGGCGACGCGACGCGACGCGCGGCGGCCGAGACACCTCCGGGGCCCCGATTCAATTAGCGCCGCGCGCCGCCTACCACTTAGGTAATCGCTCCGAGTCCCGGGCAATCGCTTCTTTTCGAGGCGGCCGCTTACTTGCCTCGAGTGCGCCGTAATTGAAGTGAGTGCAGTGCCGGTGCTGCGCTCCTGCTTTGATGATTTTTGCGAGGCGTTTTAGACGCGAGAGTTTCAGGTGCTCGGGGGTTTTTTTTTTTTTCGATTTTTTGGAAGGTTCGCTCGGGAGGTCTGCTTTTTTGTAATTACTTTGGTTTGCTTGGTAGTTGAGGGAATTTCAGAGGCCAATTAGTCAGGGCGACGGTGAAAGCTAATTTTTGTGACAGTTTCTATATTTTTTTGGAGTATCGGTTAAACAAAATGTAAATACTTGATAAGCTCAAAGTATGGTTTCGCAAATTGAGATAGTTTTAGTCCTTTTTTATTTTATTATCAAAAAAGGTATGATTTATATCATGTTCTTATTCAGTTTTTATTGGCAAGTTTTAATTACAACATAAGTCTTTCTATCAGCTAAAATGAAATTACTTTTTATAATGAAACTTACTTCAAATTATCAGTTTTATAATCAAGAAAAAGAAAATCTTCATTAACATTTTTAGATTAAGTCAAACTATCGATCGTAATAACTTAAATAAAATATTACCAAAATTCAGACTGTAATTCCATTTATGAAGGGAACATCGTATAAATATATATACTAAACTCCAAGGCAGGAAATTATGGCTCTTATTTCGGTATTACATTTCGACACCTGGCAGAATAAAGGGAAAGAGGAGAGCCGAACGAGAAGCTGTGGGTGTGAACACTCGAACAGTTAAGCGGAAATTGCTGCCAAATTGGGAGTAATGGATGGATTTGTTATACGTATAACCCTCGTGAAATTGAAAGGAAAAACTGTACCCATTTTTTCCTAGCTCGCAGCTCCGTAATGTGGTCGAATTTAAAAATAGAGCTCTTAAAGGCTTTATAGGTGCGCCGAAGCGTTAGAAGTAGGTTTGGAGTAAGTTGGGAAAAAAATTCCGAAGCGCAGTTTTAAAAAACTCCCTTTACTGCAATATAGAAATGGATTAAAGGGTAGAGTACCAGTTACGTTATACTGTTATTTGTGCCGCTAATGCGAAAGGATTTGTTGACAATGATAAGTGTGCTGCATTTTAAATTATCGCGACGTTTTATCAAATTGATGGCTCACGTAAGAATATAATGCACGGTTAAGTAAAATGCATTAATCATAAGGGGAATTGATTTTATCTGTCCGGTCTCCTCTTTAAATTTCCAAGGCTTATGCACACAGTACTGTTGTTGAAAGAAACTAAAAGTAATGATAATAATTACAAACGTTTCTCAGTCTACAATTCCAAAAATTAAAAATGATGTCTAATTTACGTAAGTTCCCGTGTAAAAATATTTAGTGCGACACCGATATGGCAGAGGTGCCGCATTGAATAGTGCGACGGTAGTGCCGCTCTGGACACTATCCCGCACTTTTTTTATTTCGTCCAAATAATTTTTCCCAAACCTTTTCCTAATATTAAAAATGTCTTTAAAAGGCTCAGATTAACTAAATAAAAAGCAAATATATTTCATAATTAAAGCAATAAAAATAAAAAAATAAAACTTTCCCCGAACCCGATTCGAACCCAGAGCCTCCGCCCGAGTTGAAATAATTGCAAGGCAAACGCGTGGGCCGGACAAGGCAGCCGTCGTTGCACGTCCGGCTCTATCACGGCAGCCTTGCGCGGCCCTTGCAAGGCATGTAGAACTTTTCTGGCCCGTTTCGGATGTGGCGAGCCGTAGTTTAGATTATTGTCAGAAGTAAAACAGGAACTGTGAAAGGTTACCGAGGGTTTCGTAAGAATTTTCGAAGATTATAGACCACTATAGACTTGAGGTGGTTTTTATCCAAGAACCAGGTTGCTGATGATGATGTCTAGGTGATGCGCTCTGTAGTTTTCGGAATCTAGGTATCGTATCACCTTAAGAGAGCTCTCTTTAAATACCAGGTCACCGATGATGATGTCTAGGTGGTGCGCTCCGTAGTTTTTGGGGTCTAGGTGTTGATTTAGCTTCAGATGATTATCTCGAACTACCAGGTTGCCGATGATGGTGTCTGGGTAGTGCGCTTCGTAGTTTACAAGGTCTAGGCATCGATTCACCTTCAAGACGCTGTCTGACGGAAATTGTTCGCGGATGATGATGTCTAGGTGCAGTCTAAAGTTCTAACACGTAGAGATAGTCTCCATAAATCGAATCGATATCTAGACTCCAACTACTGCAGAACGCACTTATTGGACAACATCATCACTGACTCGGTACTTGGAGATAGTCATCTGAAGTTTATTTGACAAATTGACTCCGAAAACTACGAAACGCACTACCTGCATATCAACATCGGCGACCTGATGATGATTTCAACAAAAAATATTGTTAAAGCAAAAGCCATGTTATAAACACATTTTTAGTTTTAATGGTATTTTAAATTTGTATAAAATGATTCTATTATATAATTATTAGATTATTTATATTTTTTAATTTTAAAAAAAAGTTTAAATTGTTAATTAAATTTGTTAATCCACAAATGTTTGAATTTTAAATATCGTATTCGATGATCCATTGCGCTTGATGTGAGGTTATATTCCCCGTTGAAAATTTAAAAACAGTTGACATCAACAGGCAATCTAACGACAGAATCACCCGAGCCTCCCTTAAAAATATCCACACGCCCCGAAGTGCCGTACATCGCGCGCCTGGCCCGGCCTGCATATGTCACCCGGCGCGCCTTACTTCATTTCTGTTCGGGCACTCTTTAGGCAAGCTCTGTACCGCTGAGCTATTTATTTGTTTATGTCATTGAAATTATAGATAGGTTAAGAACTGCGCTAGTAGAACCGGCCTGTCGTAATAACCTACCTATAATTTCAATGACGTAAACAAACAAATAGCTCAGCGGTAAAGATGAGGTTGTCGAAAGAGCGGAAGCTCTGGGTTCAAATCGGGTTCGGGGAAAAATTTTTTTTTTTATTTTTATTGCTTTAATTATGAAATATATTTGCTTTTTATTTAGTTAATCTGAGCCTGTTAAAGACACTTTTAATATTAGGAAAAGGTTTGGGAAAAATTATTTGGACGAAATAAAATAAATGCGGGATAGTGTCCAGAGCGGCACTACCACCGCACTATTCAATGCGGCACCTCTGCCGTACTAAATATTTTTACACGGGTTATAGAAAAAGAATAAACTCCTTTCTCACCCACTTAGCCAACTTTCTACAAGTGTTATACAAACGACCCACCTAAAACTATAAAAAAAAGCCATTGTCTCCAACAAGCCAACTCAGTCTCGCTTAATGGCCTCCATCCAAAAATCCCGCTCACAATCAGCCATTCTCCCTCGTCCAGAATCCGCAGCGCCGCGATTTACGCGCATTTTAACGACGGCCATCAACACGCGTCGCTCCTCGCCGAAATATTAAGGACATTTGTTTACGCGAAATAGCCGCCTGCCGCCGCGCACAAAGAGAATTTGCGGTCGTGTTTGCCTTCGTTCCCGGATTCTCGTCTCCTCATCCGCGGCCTGTATTTTTCATGCGAGTCTGCCGACGAGTGCTTTGCTGCGTAGCTTTTCTGGAGAGTGAGTGAGACAGAGAGAGAGAGAGAGAGAGAGAGAGAAAGGCAGGGGGACACGTGTACCCAAGTTTCGATCAGGCGAAATGAGCTTGTACCTGACGGGAATTGGTTCGGTTGAGGGAGCTGTTTTATGGCTGTTGGGGACGTTGTTTTGGAAAGAGTAGTATTCTTTTATTAGAGTGGAATTCGGCTGGAAGTTAGTTGAAATTAATGCCTTTTTACAGCGCAATCTAAGGGCAATGAAAGGCAAGATTGTTATAAGTACTCAGTTTATTTCAAAATTTATAGTATTTTCAAAAAGCAATTTCAAACATTATTGTTTGAATTTCTAAGAAGTATACTTGATAGTATTCAAAATTCACGCTTTTATGATGAAACTAAATATGTAGTTTATTATTAATAATAAACTCAATCAATATTATGGAATAATATTGGAAATTATATAAAAATACACAATCAAAATTTTAATGTAAAATGTAAATTCTATTACGTTGTATAAGATTATCTCTTGTGCGTGAAACATACTTTTTCTATATTTATATTAAGGGAAGCACTTTATTCTATAAATATACTTTACTTAATTATTTAAATAGTTAGGAATTTTTCACATGGACGATTCTGGAACTTTAATTACTAGGTTAATGTTGCATAATAGAACGGACAGACTCGCCAATTTTGCGCAGAAAGGATCCAATTTGTTATTCAGATAAAGACCAAATAAATAGGTCAAGAGGGTAAATTACCGTATCAATTATGATGCTTTTAAGAAGCGCAAGTGTCTAAGAGCCTCGAACTCAGTATTCACAAAGAGTCACTACTTGCTTTGAAGCTTATATTCTTCAGGAAACTAATATAAAATCTGAAAGCCAATCTTCCACAGAATCGATGATAATAATATTACAATCAAAACGTCGCTCTTTTTATTTCAAAAAGCACCTCCAAAATTATAGAGAAAAATGCAGGGAACAATAAACAATTGGCCTCGGCAAAGAGATTTTTTTCCTGCCCCAAATGCAAGTCTCGGCGCCTGCGCAGAGAGCCGGGGGAAAGAAAGAGCCGGCAAAAAAGTTGAAGAACTCGGGACTCGCATTGTCTGTTGTTTACCGGTTTGCCGGATCCGCTAATCCGATAACTCGGCGGAAGCGAACGAGGCTCCTTCTGCTGCATTTCAGCTGCTCTCTCTCTCTCTCCTCCTCGTCGACGATGCATCGCGATATATTTTGCCAGCTCGGCCAAGACAATGAGCGCGATTCCGATTGCTCACTCTTTCCCGTCTACTTGCTTTTCCTTTTTAATCCCGCGGGGGAAAAACGAGGGCTTCTTGCTTCGACGATCGAACGATCCGAGCTCGAGAACGCCGAGCTATTAGCCATTCTTCAAGAAGCAGCGAGCAATTCGATAAGTTGACGGTACCATTAATTTGATCTTTATACTTTAAGTGATATTATTAGAAAATCATGTTATTTAACTTTATTGATGTTTTGGTACACTCTAAATCTAGATAAGTGAAATTGCACTTATTTAGTGTGAATCTTCACTTATTTTGAATGTCCAGCGTCGTCCACGTATAATAAGTTAATAATCACATTCTTAATAAGTGAAATGAATCTTCCTTTTGAATAAGAAAGGTTTACTAATGAAATAAGTGAATATTAACTTTACTTATTAACATTTTTTTTATTAATAAAAATTTTAATTTTGAGAAACCTTAAATTACTAAATGTTACAAATTTATTATAATATTAATTATTTAACATAGATTCACTTTGGTTAATTAAGCAAAGGATCGCGCACATGCGCAGTGAATCTTTAATTCACTTATTCATTGAGTGAATCAAACAGTTCCTTTTTCATTTTAAAATTTCACTTTTTTAAAAGAGGGTATCACTTTTTTATACGTGAAAAATTCATTTACTTATTTAAATAGTGAAATTTTCACTTATTTAACTTTAGAGTGTAGATTTCTAAGCATCGATTATTTTGAGATTAATAGATTGTATTATCAATTCAATAGATAGTCGTTAGTAAATTCTACCAGGGCAGCGTAATTCGGTAAATAACTGTTACTGCGGATTACACGATCCGCAACCGGAGCACGATTCATTTGATCGCCGGGGCGTTTATAAATCCAATCCGCCTTGGTTTACATTAACAATAAGACGATAACTCAAAGCGGAATCGACAACAATTAAAAATATAAAGCGCCAATGTGAATTTAGCTATTTTCAAGTAAACGCACCTCGTACTTTTATACGCGCTACCCAACCCGAGAAAGCTGAAAAAGGTTCGAAAGTTCGCTTGAACGCGGATGGAAAACGAGTAAACGCGACAAAATGACAAGTCTATAAAATCAGTCGGAATTGATTTTCGTTGTGAGCAGACACTGCGGTAGACGAAAACTTCCGCTTTAATCGCCGAACGTTTGATGATACTTATAATGGATTATCAGCTCGTATTATCAGCTCGCTCGAAATACTGCGCTGGAAATATTATATTATAATGCTATTGAGCGGTTATTTTAAGAAGGCAATAGTCGATAGCTCTGTATTTCTGTGGAAAATGCTATTTATAAAGGGAAATATTTCGAAATGGGGATGTATTATGCTATTCTCGTGCAAAAATTTCTCGGTGGTGAATGAAATTTTGAAATGCACAAAAATGTTTCTGGTTTTCAATGGCATTAAGTTACATAGAAAAATAAAAGTTTCGAGTGCTATACTTCCTCTAAAGTAAGAATACTAATTTTACATGTTTGCTAATTATATTATTCTAACTGCAATAATGAGCTATTATAAATCGAAATTCGATAGATAATTACGTAAAGTGAAACACAACTAATTTAGACAGTAACGCATTCTGGAATTCACCTACTCTAATTATCGTAGTTTATACTTGCCAAAAAGTAATAATAAAGATATTAAAATCGACAGATGCGATTCGAGATCTGGAAGAAAAAAGGGTAA
The DNA here is from genome assembly GCA_035582935.1 of Ormyrus thymus. NCBI lineage: Eukaryota > Metazoa > Arthropoda > Insecta > Hymenoptera > Ormyridae > Ormyrus > Ormyrus thymus. The sequence goes on from JAWWEM010045812.1 coordinate 12,149, forward strand.
AACTTTAATTTTTGTGTACAGATGACGTGAGTTTTTCGAGGTCAATGCAACTCGTCTAACTAGTTCCAATGCATTCATCATGCAAAAGTAATGTGAATTCCTCGCGTGTAACCGAAATTTACCCACATATCTTCGTCGGAAATTAACTAAACCTCGCAATGCACACCGATTATTTCCATAATTTAGCTGGCAAAGTTCTTATCTGGAATGATTTTGAAGTGCATAAATGCATTCCAAAATCATTCCATGCATCGCCTACATTGCATTTTCCACATGAAAGAGGAATAGAAAATTTTGAATGGAAAATATATTATATAAATAGTTTATTTCAGCCTTACGTGGCCCAGAAATGGACTTGGTTACAACTTTACATCTTTAACATTATTTACATTTACGTTATAATACTTAAAATGGAAAATATATTAAAGATTTAAACAAAGGTGAGTATTGTTTCAACAATGATTAGAACTTTGTTTAAATGTTTTCATTTATACTACGGATAACTAACGTCAAAGTAACCTAAAAATTCTACTAAAAGATTAAAATTAGTTCCTTCTCCTCAAAATGACTAATAAAGTTTCAAGCTTAAACTGAAATTACAACCTACGTTTTCTCATTTCACCACCACGTCTTTTCGCAATGAATCACCAAAAGTTTCATCATAATAAAACCAATTTTCTAATGAGATTTAATACTTTCTAATAGCATTTTTCTCAAGGATAAAAACTAACTAAGAGGTTGAAAATTCCATAAAAATTTCAGCCTTCTCAGCGAAAAAAAAAAAACAAGCCAAAATCGCTCTCCTCAACTGCCACTTTTCACCGCCTCACCACCTCGCCATCACCCGATCCTCGGAAAAACCGCCGCCAACATCCGGCAAACGGAATAATCTCGGCATTTAGGACCGTAAACCAAGCAGCGGCGGAGCTCCGTAAGACAAGGGAAGCGCAGCGTAACGTAACGGGCAAATATTAGCGCAATTTTACAGCGCGCCGCTCCGCACATTATCCGGGTGGCCAAAGTGGAGCGAGGCGAGGCGGAGAGAGGGAATATATACATTCCGGCTGTGTGTCCTGGGCGTGTTGTCCCCCGAGACGGGCGACGACGCATTTTCCTCCGGCCGCGCGCGGCGACGGAAAAGTCTCGCGCGCCGAATTATGCAGCGCAGCCAGCTCCTGCTCCTGATTAATGGATAACGCGGAGGTAGCGTCGATTGCTCGCGAAGGAGCTGGGTTTTTTTTTGTTTTGTTTTTCGAGGGAGTTTGAATTTTAAGTGTTGATTAGGGATTTTAGAAAGGACGCTGCTGAGAGGAAGGTATTTTTCTGCTGGAGATCTTCGTTACGGGCTGTTTTCTGCTTAGTTAAGTGAGATGAAAGCAGTTTTTCTGGTGTTTTGTTGGCGGAACTGCTTTTCCTTAGAGGCACAATTTGCAGAGGAAAAGTATTCATATTTCATTATAAAAACAATGCTTTTTCGAGCTGTTTTAGTTCGTAAATTGTTTCAGCAATTTTTCGAAAAATTTATATTTTACAGGATGCATTTCTAATGATTACGTAAAATAGCATAATCTACATTTCAATCCTTTTTCACCGTAAAGAAAATGCAAAGTCGAAATAACTTTTAAAATTTAATTAAACGCCGAACTACACCGTAAAAACTGCCGGGCATAAACAAAAAATTACCCGAGGTAATGCATATATCTTTTACGACTATGAATCTTAAAAACGTCATTATCCCCCGCCCCCCAACTTTTGCTTCCAAACACGTTCCTGATTTTCGAATTTCCAGCCCAGTTTCTCCCCCACACAATGCAAAACGTCGTACTCGGACAGCCTCGCCAATTGTATCGAGTACAAAAAATGAAAACTTGGCAGCCGCGCGTAATTTGTCAGAGAGAGAGCCGCGGCTCAAAGTTCCTCGCTCATTACCTGTGCTCCGCGGCGTCTCTCAAGCCGGGCGTCACGGCGGCAGCCCGGGCGGCATGTCTGCTGCCGCTCCAGTCGCACTCGCTTGGCTTCACATAGTCACCGTACGAAGAAAATCACACCGACACAAGCCGACCGGGACGCAGACAGAGCGAGAAAAGGAAAGAGAGAGAGACAGAGAGAGAGAGAGAGAGAGAGAGAGAGAGAGAAAGAGAGAGAGAGAAACAGAGGAAGGTGGTGAGAGCGAAAGAGGAAGCAGCAGCAGGCTGGAGCAGGGCGCTCGCAGGACACGCTGGCCTGGCCACTGCGCCGACACTGAGACTCCGCCGCAGCCTCGGCCTCCTGGTGGCTGCTGCTGCTGCCGCTGCCCCTCCCCCGGCGGCGGCGGCGGCGGCCCGGCTGCTGCGTCTTCTGCCCCCACCGCTCGCCGCGAGGCGCCCCCTCCGCCCCCCCCCTCCCCCCTCTACCCCGGAGCCGCTTCGGCTCTCCACATATTCCATTCCGTATTTCTCAATCAGCCGCTACTATCTTTATTACCGCCGGGCCCGGTTTGTTTTGGCTCCCCCCTGGTCAGCGTCCTGAAGGAGGAGAGGGACCGTCCTTCCTTCCTTCCGCCTGCCGCCGCCTCCCCCCTTTCTTTTTGAGATGTACACGGTAAGGCTTTGTGCTGGCAAGTGCGTTCGTGCCTCTTTTTTGGAGGAGGCGCGAGAGGGCGAGCGGCGAAGTGAGTGATTTTAGCGAGGAAAGCCGTCTGCTTGGTGCGTATAGATATTGTAGAAGTTATTTTATACTTTTTTATAATTGTTTTGACCAAATTCAAAGGATTCAAAAAAGTGTCATATGTTTCGCATGGACGTTCATCATCGTAATTTTTTCACCATCACTCTGATAACATATTTACTTGCCATTCTTATTACGCCAACATAAAATTAAAAATTCTTTAAAGCACATTTTTATTGCCTAATAATTAAAAAAAAAAAAACGAAGAACAACATAGTCCGGCAATTAAAACCTCCGAAACCGGAAAACGTCCCGAAAATCAGCCGAGCATCCCCCTTCCCGTCCCGAAGCAGAGGCGAAGCCGGGAAAGATGAAAATAATCCCAATCGAGGTAGCTGCGTAAAGGCGGCGGCGGCGGCAGCTCCGGGAGCACAGGACCTGCGTGGCAGGGGGGAAGGAGCGGTCGCGCAGCCGCGCCAGGCTCTTTATCGCGCTCGCCGCCGCCGCGCGTTCGATGAACGAGAGCGCCGGGACCATTCACGCGCTCCGCATGCATCCCCCTCCTCCCCCACCCCCGCGACGACTAGCCGGGATTATCGTGATTTTTCGGAGGGAGGGAGGAAAGCGGGGGGAGGGGGGCAACAGCCGGTATTGAAAATTTCGGGCTCAATATTGCTCTGTCAGCGGCGCGAATCGCGAGCCGAACCAGATTTACACGGCTAATCTTTATGGGGCCGATTTCCGACTCGGCGGTTATTTAAGAGGAGGCAAATTTTCGAGGGACTTTTTTTCAGATGATTATTGTTCGGGAGATTAATTGGGATGTTGGCTCGAGGGTTCCCGATGCGTTTCTGAGCGGTGGAGCGACTTTTCAGGGTGGTCGCGGAGGGGAAAATGATTTTTGGGCTGATGATTAGAGCTTTCGGTCGAAATGATGTAAGCTTCGAATTTTCAACAGTTTCATTGGATTTTTTAAAATCTATTATTTGGTTATAGTACTCTCATTTCTAGTTTTGAAGCATTCGATGAACCTTATTTAGTAAATGCTAAAAGATTATTACTTTTTTTTCCAAAGATTTTTTATCAAGAAAAGACTTAACTCAAAAGAGCTTTACTTTGCAGATAATCAAATTTTTCTTGCAGTGTTGATTATATTTTTTCTAAAAAAAAACCATTCTCACTAAAATATTGCTTTTAGCAGCAACCTGGGAAATAAACATAATAATAGACTTAAATGTCCGAACATTAAAGTTATCATTTAATAATCATCATTAAGATTTTGAATAAAAATCTTCCAAAGCTAAGCACCGCAGAACCGATTTTCGCGCCTTGAAAATCAGCGCCTCCAAGCTCAAAGAGGCGCGTCGATGGCGCGCAATCAGAAAAATTCATTAGCGAACAAGCTACTCAGCCGGATTACTCTCCCGTTCTCGCGCGTTTAAGAAAGCCCCTCGCAGGGACGTAAGAAAGAGACAGAAAGTCCGCGTCGGGGGGCCCCAACTAGGCTACGCCCGGCGCGCGGCGCTCACTTCGCCGCGCTGCACGGCAACCCCTTATGTGTCGTCGCGCGGCGCATACTTTCAGCGCGAATTATGTCTTTATGTCGCCTTTGTGCATGCCCGCGCGCGACGCGCCACGCGAGCTCGTAAAGAGTCTAATTTTAAATTGCTGAAAGTTCTAGGCGAGGGGGGGGGAGGTCGCCCGAGAAATGTTTGCCGAGCTGTCTTTTTGTTAAGAGCTTAATAACGGCTTTAAATATGCTTTGGGTGCGCGAGGAGCGGCGGGGAATTCAAGGTTGGCTCTTGAAAAATTGAATCTTCCGGGGAGGATAAATTTTGCAGTGCGACCCGAGTTCTTTTTCCTCCGTATAAAATGTTGTAATGGGTGACAATTTTTTATTAGCATGATTATTGCATTTGCTATTCAAATAAAGGTTACCCACTCTTGACTTAGTCTACTTTAGTTTGATGGACTGAAATGTTATTTTGAAAAATATCTTGCGGCGAGTGACTTTCGAGTGTCAAATAGAGTCCGCGAGTCCAATTGTTGAAACTGGGTTTACGGAGCATATATTCGAGGGTATAATGACTTCGACCTTTTAGTTACAGATAAGTTTTTCAAAGAAAAGTTTTCAAAAAAGGTTAATTATAAAAAAATGATTCTAAAATAAATAACACTGTACATGGAAAATTTTAAAATCAGTTATTAAAACTGAACAAACATTTCATTCTTATTAGTGAAAATTTGACGGAGGCCATTTTTCACTTTGCCAACAGAGAAAGTGAGAAATTATTTTGTAATTAATTTTCGCAATCATTTATGAGCCTTTCTGACCTTCGGTAGCCATCATCGATTTTTCGCAGCGGCCAGCTTTCATTTCGACGCTTACGAGGGGTGAATGTCTGAACCAAATACACTGCCTTCAAGTGTATCTGCAACAGGGACCGTAAGACGTGACTGTCATACTTAAGTTGTATTTATTTCGATGATACTGTCTCAACGCAGGAAGCGTTTACGACTCAGGACGTTCCTACAATAGGAGGGAAACTAACCAACTGGAAGATAGAATGAAAGGATTGTCAGGGAGTCGAATGCAGTGCTGGATAAGTTTTTGAAATGTAGGCTGAATAGAAATGGTGGCTGAAAATAGACTGAAAAAGAATTTTTCACACTTTACTAAATAGCGCGGGAAAGTTGGGGTAAATAGAAATTTAGTTGATGAAAGCACTGGTATCGACTGGATTTCAAAATGATCGAACGTTACCGGCCTTGATAAACAAGAAACTATCCAATCCCCGGATTATCGATTTTCATCTCCATTTCCTGTCTCGTTTGTTGAAAAAAGTTGGAGCAAAAAGTTCCGAAATATGATTAGCTAATGCATTCATGCAAGCTTCCACGTAAAATTATTTTCGTTAAACTAAGCTTTTGTGCAGTGTCCTCTCATCTTTTTTTCAAAATTATAAACAGGAACGATCGAGGTTTGTTTTATATTGCTATTAAAAATTTCAGTTCAATTTTTAACTCTCTTTGAAAAAAACCTGTTCACTTTTATTCAAACTTTACGAACACCGTATATTATATCAGTTAGTAGATTAAATAATTGATTGAAAAAAAATTCTTTTAAAATTGTACAGCTATTCATCTCCAAAAGCAAAAGCAATTATCACAAATTACCGTTTAAATTTTTAATTTAAAAGATTTAAATTTTAAGATTTTAATTTAAAGGATAAAGCAACAGCTGCAAATCTTTCAATCAACCAACAAAGCTTTAACATTCCACCGAAACAAAAACATCAACAATCAAAACGCATCAACTTTTTCGCATTCCCCCTACTAAATACAGCTTCTAATTTCCAAGCAAATCCATCTCCCCGAGAACGAGCTTTCGCAAAATTTCAAGTTCACCGCGCGCCGAATCTCCTCGGCGAATCTGGCACAGCCCTGTGCCGCTATGCCCTCAGCGGCGAAGTTACGGCTGAGATTAGCGCGCCGCTTTCTCTCTCTCTCTCTTTATCTTCGCCAGGCTACAATATGCGAAACGCATCATCGATCTGCCGGTTGAGCTGCGCTCGCACGCGAGCCAGTCCTTGGCTACCTGCGCCTTTTCATTTCCGGCAGGAGGTCAAGGCCGGCGAGCTTGCGAGCTACGTACGGCTCCTCCGTCGTGCCTTTTTCCTCCTCTCTCTCTCTCTCTCTGGCGGCGGGGACTATCCTTCGCTGCTTTTAGTGCTCTTTCGCGAGCGCGTTTTCGAGCCCCTCTCGTCGATCGATTTCGAAGCCGCGCGCGCGCCGGCTGTCATAGGTGCTAAGGGACTAGGCGCCTGGAAATTAAAGGGACGCGCGCTCGGATTCTCGCCGGCTGCTGGCGAGAGCTTTTAAATGGGGGATTCGGCTCGTTGATTCTCCGGTGCTTGCGAAATTTCAGTACTTTTATTTCAAAGTGCCATTTGAATAATTTCAACGCGAATGCTCAGTTTTAGATCCCGCTGTTGCTGACTGTGGATATTGCGAAGTCTCATCATTTCTGTACAGAAGATCTATATCAGCGTGATAAAACTCGGGCCTTTGTTTAAAGTTTATGGAACAAAGAACCGTCTTAGATGGGAATTGGAGCGCTCGGAAAACTGAATACCGCGTTGATTGCAGCGCCCAGAAGCTATATACGATAAAAAATCAATTGAAAGTCAAAAATCAGTTGAAAGATAATTTTAAATCATAATCAGAGGAAATACAATTGCGAAGCTTCGATTTAACGGAATATTTCGATTTCGCGCTGTGCAGTAGTCACGTGTAAAACGTTTTCAATGACAACCCTCTTCGTCATGACGTATCGCAGCAGTGTTTAATCTTGCATGCGCAACTGCAGAATGGTTGCAGTAATTTACATCTAGTTAGGCGATGATAAATCTCTGGATGAACGCATCTCATAATTGGCGTTTAATTCATATCGGGATTCCTAGTGGCTCATTACCCTTTAAAGGGCTAATAAATGTCAATTTATTATTGATCTGCCTGCACTATTTCCAGCTGAATTACCCAGATGGACAATAAATTCTCATACTCCCATTCTAATTTTGTCTAATGTTCCAAGATGTATATAGGATGGTAACCATAAGTCATACTAATGCTGCACAAACTGTACTGGTTAAACGTAAACTAAGAAACAGAGTGAAACTAGAAAAGACTTTCAGTTCGATCCAAGAGATTCTCTACGGAAACCTTTCACCATTGTCCGCAGTTCCGAATGGAAAAATTTCCAAAAATCACAATAACCCGCGCTCCCATCAATTCGCTTCCTTCATCTTCCCTCGAATTCCCGGGGATTTCATTCACTTTAACCGAACGTCAGCCCCCCCCAGAAATTGACATCGCGCCTCTCTTTTTTTTTTCCAATATCCCTCCTATCTCCGCCCCTCGTCCCCCATCCCTCTTTCCCTCCGCGGGGGCAGAAGAGGAGAGAGAGATCGCTCGGCACTCGAGCAGGATATACTACGACATCTCGGCGCGCGCGTCTCTTTAGTGGCTCGTTATCTCCTCGAGGTCTCGCGCGAACAACTTCTCTCCCTGCGCGCGATTTATCCGCGGGAATTCGTCGATTCGCCGCCGCCGCGGGAGCCGAGCTGCTTCTTTTACCCTATTCATCCGTCTCTCCGGCTTTCTCTCGCTCCCTCTCTGCATCCGCAGGCGGAGCTCGGGAGCTTGAAAGCCCCGAGAATTTCTGAGGCTTTGTCGCTTGGATACATTGAGAAATCTAGACTTCGATTGTTTCAGCCTCGAGAAAGGCTCCTTTTTTTTGCTTTTAGAGCCTGTGGAGCTTTTTATGGATTTTAGGGGTAAATTTAATTTGCCTTGAACGTGCTGCTTTGAGGTGCTTTTTTAATAGTCTTTTGAAGACTGGCTCTTTGGGCTAGCAGGGTTTGTGTAGTTGGAATATTTTTAAGTTTTGAATATCCGAATTACAATTTAATAAACCTTTATTACCTTTTAATAAATTCATTTTAACTTTATTAAATTTTGATTTAGCCTTCAAAAAAGTACAGTCTAATTATCTTTTACGCGTGAGATATTTTCTACGGTAATAACTCACTGCAAAAGTCGTTATTCAAAAAAATAAAAATCCATATGATACATTGTGTGAAACAGTTGTGCAGAAAGTTCATTTCAGCTACACAGTGAATAATAGGTATAAGCGTATTCCTTGTAATTCAATTAGATTCTTTACGTGTACACAAAGAAAAAAATGACTAATATATAGTAATATTCATTTAATATTAATGAATATGACTACATATTAGTAATCCTTTCTCCCCGTGTATCACACGTCAAAAACTTTGAATAAGATGATCTTAAAAATTTAAAAATTTTCACAATAAAATAAAAAACTAAAATAAAAGTTGGATGCACAAAAAAAAACAGAGCAGACGAACTATTGTCGCCTTGAAAGTCGCGCCATTCAATTCTTTCCTGGCCTAATTTCGAATATTTATCACCGCGGCCGTAGCTGCGATTTAAGCCAGAACCAGTGCCTCGAGCTCAGAAGTGATCTTCTCCCTGCTCGCAGCCCGCAAAGCGATCCGGACTAATCCTCCCCGGCGATCAGCGAAACTCAAAAGACTTCACCTCGGAAAAAAAAAGTCGAAAAACCCGCCTCGTCCCGAATCCTACCGAACAAAGGCTTCCGGCCCGGGGGAAGCATGCAAATCCTCAGGCTCGTACGCACGAGGGATCGGGAGCCTCGGATGCTGCCGGGCTCGGCCTCGAGTTTCCGGCCTGAATTAATAGCTTCGCGTGCGGCTCTTCGCGCCGAGGCCGAGGACCTCACTTATATTCGAGCTCGTTACACACCGCGCACCGAGAGAGAGAGAGAGAGAGAGAGCGTTTGCTTATGCGCGACGGCGAATTTGTTTATTGCGTCGTTAACGGCTGCGAGCGCCGCAGGGGATTCATTAGGTGTTGCCCGGCTGATCGATCTCGCGTGGCAAGGAGGCATCGGTTTTGGATTTGCGAGGGTAATGAGGGAGCCGCTCGGATTGCGAGTGAATTGTGGGATTTCTTTTTTACTCGCTTTTGACGGGAATAATAAAGGGATTAATCTTGGGAGTGATCTACGTAGGATTCGGCTATTATTCCGTGAAAAAAAAAGAGGTAATTTCAGACGGCGTAGATTTTGAGCCTTGACACAGTAATCCTTTTTGATGAAAAACTAACGGTGCTAAATTAATGAATAAGACAGAGTGATTTGGGTTAATTTGGTGCCTTAAAATGACCCTTATCGCAATTACAATAGATTCTAACAATAGTGGAAGTAAACTTGCAGTATATTTAATCAGCTTTTGATAAGAAGTAGTAAGGGTCTGAAAGCTTTGATCTCTACTTGATCTTTGAACATTTAGTCGAACAAAGCCTAAAGGCTTTGCCAAGTAGGTAGGTACTTTGAAAAGTGCTGTTTTATTTAGCTTTTAGCAGATCCTACTTTTATAAAATGTGGCATCATTAATTTCATCGGTGGATAATTAATTTTATTTATTTTTCATTGTAACTACTGATAATGATGGTAAATTTACAGCTGCTTGGACCTACTAAAGAAATTGATTTTCTACAGCAATTTCGCTTTATATCTTATACTTTTACTACAGAGCAATAAATTACAGGCTCTTTAGTTTTATTACGTAAAATAATATCTTTGGTGATAATAAAAAAGATATAAAAGTGAAGTGAAAAGTGCGAGCAAAGCGTAATTTCACAAAGGATGTAAAACAGATGTTTATAGAGAAATGATTAATTTTCACACTTTTATCTTTTCAATTTTATTTTCAATGGCAAAAGAAATTTCTTTGTAAAAAAATTGCAATATTTTAATTAACGCAACTTGTATTCAGCCAAATTTTAAACAAAAAGTCACGTTTATATATACTTTACTAAACTTATCAAATTCCCGAAACTTAAAATATCCACGATAACTCGACATTCCAAAAATAAATTCCTGCAATTAAAGCAGCCGGGGAGTCACATTGGCGTCCCGTCCCGAAGAAGAAAGCCTCCATTATGCTGATTCTCATAAATATTTGCCTCTCATCCAGGCGCGAGGAGCGATTTGACCGGGAAGCTCTCGGCAACGACAACGGCGGCCTTTACAAAATCAAGGGAGAGGAGGAGCGAGAGACGGAGAGCGGGCAAAAAGAAACTGGCGTCGAATGAGACGCCGACGTAGACGACGGCCAAGAATAATGATCCTCGGGCTTGTCGCCCACCCCCGAAAAAGCTCCGCGAGTTTCCAACGAGCATTGTGTGCACCTTTCCGAGAGGAGGGGGGAGGGAATTGGCTTTGTTTGGACTTTTGCGCTGATCGCACGATCCGGCGCGAAATTTTTGATGAAATTCCCCCGATGGCTGCGGAAGTTTGAACGTGACGCGCCATTAGGGCCGAGTCTCAATATCGGTCTTCCTGCTTTTATGCGAACGGGAATGAGAATCCTTTTTTTTCAAAAGCTTCAGAAGCGCTTTGGTTTCTTTGAATTTTACTGATGCTCTGTGTGCTTGAACCGTAGAACCCATCCTACCGTGCACATTTCCCTGACCACACTCTGCCTCTTGCCGAAAAAGTAGCTTCAACAAAAAGCAAAGTATGTCTGAGCTCATTCAACGGTCGCAAAGAGCACTTTATAACGTGGAAAGGCCAGCCGCGGCTCGATTATCACGTAGCAACAATCCGTTGAAAAATTCTTAAGAAAGTCATTTCGCTCCTCCGAGCAGCTCAACATCATCTCTCTCTCTCTCTCTCTTCCTCGTCTCTCTCGGCGCTGCACTTGCGTGTTTTACAGTTCTGGAGCACGTACTCCGCGACTAATTACGTATTCCCGTGGGTAGACGGAGCGGAACGGCGCGCCGGGGAAAGTGTTGCGCAAGCGCGCGCCGGCGACTACGAGCTAAACAAATGTCCGCCCCGACGCCGCGACATTTATTATTCGCGGGCCGAGCTCCGGCTCCGCGAAGCGGGCCCATGGAAATTGCGAGAGGAGCCGCTGACGAGCGAACGCCGTTATTGTCAGCTGCCGCGGAAGAGGAGCTGCTCTTTCTCGCCGGAGAGTTGCTGAATATTCAGAGCCGGCGTGCCGGCTTTGCGACTGCAGGCTGCTGGCTGCTTTTTTTTTTCTGCCGCGCAGTTCCGAGGCGATGAGTTGCTTTGGGAGGGAACGCAGGGGGTCTCGATGGTATCTTTTGATGGGAACTTTATGATAAATTAGAAAAACGATAATTGGGATGACTTGAACTTTTTTGAATCATCTTTTCAATTCTTATCGTGGATTTTAGAGGTTTTTGCAGTATTAGATAAGTTGCAAATGAGGCCGATATCTGCATGTAGTTTAGGCTTGTCGTTGCTAAGGTAGTTGGCAGCAATCATTGCGAATGAAGTTAGACTGCTTAACTTGTACATTAATGTAGCTCGCAACGCATCGCAAAATTGTATCAAACAGCGGCTCTAAGTTTTGAAATGTGTCATCGTGATTGAATGTTAAAGGTGAGTAGTAATTTAGATCAGATATCGATGATACAATTATATCTGGTTCGACCTTTGCTAATTTTAAACTTATATTCTTTTCAAAATTTTCATCAAAAAATGAACCTGACAAAAGCACGAAAAACTTAAGATTTCCAAGGAAACAACAGTTAAAGCTGCCAAAACTTTTCTGAAAGGCGCACAAAGAGCAAAAGCACGAATCGGAAAGCATGAGTAGGCTTTGCTTCAGAGGCACCGGAGTTTAGTACAAGTTCAACGCAGAATATTAACCGTCAGATGGAGCAAAGCGTTTATCGGGTTTATGGAGGAAAGCAGAGGCGCATCAAAGCCCGCCGAGAGCAGCCCTTAAGATTCGGAAACTAAGAGGGCGAAATTGCGCGGAACTAAATTGCGCTGAAGCTCGAATTTTATAGATTGTGCCTGTGTGACTCGAGCTGAGGTAAATTTTTCAAGTTGGAGATCTCGCGCAGCATTTAGAATAAATAAAAGATCGATTGTACAGCACTTAAACGAAACTTACAACTCTACAATCTAGGGTCGTTGTATCAAAAAAATGAATAGCACATAGACTCTCGATCAACGATAAGACCTCCGCCCCATTTAATTTCTAAAAGAATATCCCGAGTCTCCGCGTAAAAATAGCTCGCCTCCAAGGGCAGCCGACTCCCCGATCCCTCTTCTCAGCATAAAAGCAATCAGCTCGAAGGCGCCCTCGAGAAGAAAAAAAAAACGTCTTAATCGCGGTAGACCGAAAGGCTTACCCCCGGTGCGCCTGCTCTCCACTCAACCGCCACGACAGCGGCTAGGCCTCAATCCTTTCGCGCGTTATCTGCCGATAAGGAGTGCCGCTCGCGTGATCCAGGGGCATCAGTCCACGCGGCCGAAAATAGTCGGCGAGTGTCGACCCTGAACTACGCGAGCCTACAGTCGTAAGGGCCGCCGTTGACCTTCCCCGACGCGGACGCGTTCCTCCGCTCGCTGCCCGGCGACCTTTCGTCCTCTCGCTCCTCGGACGGGTTTTGTCGGCGCGAGGAAGCGCTTCTGCGGGGATCTTTTCTGCGCGTGGAAGGGGGCGGCTTTTCTCTGTTTTTAGTTAATTGGGCTGGTGGTAAATTTTTAGTGCGGTAATATTTTAATTTGAGATGAAAGTAAGGGATGCTCTTAGAATTTTGAATTTTAGTCGAAATTCATTAGCTAGAAATTAAATTTTAAACACTGTGAAATTATGCTCATATCTAAGTTCGTTAGATCCTCGAATGTTTTTAGAATTATATTTAAAAGCTAAAGTTCCGCAATTTAAAACAAATTAAATAGTTAAAATTTACAACTGAACTTGAAGTTAATTTATACTTTAGAATTTTGCTAGCTTCCTGTTATTGGCTTAATTTTTTGTTCAATTTATCATTTTGTGCAGCTATAAAAAAATAAAATATTACACAACAATAAAATATAATTTCCTTTTAAAGTAATTTCCTTTTCATGCGCTTTTTAAATTTTCCCATTTAAAGCGACTAATCAAATTTAAACACTAACGACACTGACGTGAAACTCCGACCGTTCCTTAAACTTCTTATTTGCATTCAAAATTTTAATTAAAATGCAAAATATAATTTATTTAAAAAAATGTATGCATTCCAAATAACAGAGCTTTAAAATAAATACTTGATCATTACGAAACGGCGACTTTAAAATTCAAATTGGCGACTGTGAATTCGCAAAATAGAAATAACAACTTTACAGTTAATTTAAATAAACGTACGTTCTAATTACAATGAAGTATGTCTTGTTGTTTATCGCTTACATTTTCCAGATATTTAAATTTATGTTAATTTAATCATAATTAAAGAGCTTACCGCTTTCTTCAATCCTTCCTTTTTATCTGAAATTATTAGTCCGCACCCGACTAGAAGCAGCTGAAATTCCAGAGCGGGCTTTTTTTCATTTGCGGAAAGCACGCGACTACTTCATTTTTTTAACGATCCTCAAGCCCGACGTTAATGCATCAGTCGTACTTCTACCTCTTCGGCAAACTTATTTACGTAGCGAAACAAACGGCGAGTCATAATCGTCAAATCCGCCTTTTTCCCTCTCTGGCTTTTACGGCTCCTCGCGCAAATTCACGGCTATTTTTGCGCGCGTAATTCGCTGTTTACGCGAGCTTGTTGCATCGTTAACGAACGTGTTCTCGGTTTTGCAGATCGAATGATTTAATTTGATTTTCGATTCGGTAATTGATTGGAGGGGGAGATAAATAAAAATTCGCTGGAGCCCCGCTGTTTTTTCACGGTAATTTGTCCTTCTGATGGACGACGGCCGGACAAATAACTGCGTAATTGAATAATAACTTGTATTTATGTCTCTATTCGACCGAAAGTGTAGCGTGCACAACTCGTCGTGCAAATTATCGTTGTATAATTCAGTAAGCGCACTTTTTTGACCGCTCATTCGATGAAATAATTTACAAATTTCGAATTTATTTTGAAAGCCTTAATTAACGATGCGAATTAATATAATGTTCAAGCTTTCTGCATTTATTTCGACATTTAAAAGAATTAAATGGGGTTTGAACTGAATTGTATAACATTATTCTCTTGGTGGCGGCTTTGTTGTAAAACTGAGTCAGCTTTTATAAAATGCTAATATCACCCAGTTTCAATATTTTTGAATAATTTATGGCGATTGTGTATTTCAAAAGAATTTTAATGTATTACTATTTATGCAATTACTCGATCTCGTTACCTATTACATAAATTTTTCTCTCTGGATTTTTTTTAACAAAAAACATGAAAACATACTGAATATTGTTATAAACTATAGTATTATAATCAATTGTTGTCATAAACTGCATATTGAACGCTAAGCATAGAATTACGTCAATTATACTTTTCAAGAAGAAGGCAGGCAAGCCACTTTAACAAAGAAATAACCATCGATTTTCATTCTAAAAATACCCCAAAAAAAAACTACGGACCTAAAAACAGCCTCAGCCCGATTTTCCCACTGCCGACGTCACCGGCCCGCGAAAAAAGTCCGCTCGCATGCCTTCCGCATTTAGCAAAAACTCAGGTGGGCCTCCTCTCGAGGATCTCCGTCGGGGGGGGGGGGGGGGGGGGCAGCCCTTGAAAGTCGAAATTTCGAGCGATCGCGTTCCAACGGGGCTAAGGTCGGCTCGGCTGTAATAGCTCGCGAAGGTCTCGGCTGCTGCTCCTTAGCACGCGACGCCCGGCAGCAGATTTACCGCGCAGATTGACCCGGAGATGCGTCGATAAACGCCCGCCGATGACGCTGAGTAATGGCCGACTTAATCGGTTACCCGGATCGGGCGGGGACTCCGAAAGATTCTACAGCTGGATTTTTGCGGGCTCGGCGGTGCTTTGAATTGGAAATAAGGTCGTAATGAACTGGCGGTGGATGTGGCTTGGCGAGGGCTGGTTGTTATCGGCGCTTGATGCGACGTGTAATTGGAGGTCGGATTTTTGAAAAATAAAATTTGACTACTTGGGTATTGATTAATTTTACTTGCACGGATTGGAGTAAATTGAAAATTGATGCTTTTTTCTTCAATTTTTTTAATTAAAAAAAGTAATTTATCTTTACAATAGTAGTAGTATATCAGTGATTTAAATAGATATGGAAATAATTCATACAATATTGGTACACGAGTCTTTTATTTACTTATCACATAATTATCTTAAATTTTGACATCCTTTATACAAAAAACTTATTTCCAAAAAACAGTATTTTGTAATATACGTAAAAACAATTGACTTCTTCATTTTCATCTTACCCTGTCGAATCTCACATTGAGTATCATCTTGAAATCTTTCGCACTCTCTTAAACCAACCCGACTCGTCGACTTTCTTACCCGAAAGCTCCTCAAGCAGTCGAATTATACCCGAAGCACTCGGACCAGAACTTATCCATAGTGTGGTACAGGTGCTTGGTCACGTGTCCGAGGTGGTGGGCTTCGTCCGGGTAGGAGACCTGGTCGAAGAGGATGTCGGCCTCGGCGAGGGACCTGGTCAGGATCATCGACTGCTGGAAGTGGACGTTGTCGTCGCCCGTGCCGTGCACGAGCATGTACTTCTTGCCGCGGAGCTTCTCGACCCGCGGCATCACCTCGCTTTTCTTGTAGCTCTCGAGATTGTCGTCGGGGGTCGGCAGGGCCATGTAGCGCTCGGTGTAGATCGAGTCTGTCGAGTCGAAGAGTTTCAATTGTTAATTCTGCCTAGTAGGCACTTGGGGTAAGCTGTTGCCGGATTAAACTATTAATATCCATCTTCGAATGGGAAATTGGACTATGAATCTCTAGTAGCAATGCATTAATTCCTTTATAATGATTTAAATTATTTTACGGAAATATCTCGATTTGATGACAGAGGATTATTTATAGATGATTTCGCGAAGAGCGTATATTAATTTAATGTATTCTGTTTGGTGGAAAAGCCAGTGCCCTCTTGTTGCATGAACGCTTTTGTAAACAGATCATTTTCACCTATCGAGATTTTTAATTTCCAGCTGTGTTGTATTGAGAAAAAAGGAGTTACCATAATAGAGCCAACTGGTGACGGGAGCAACTGAAATCCCACATTTAAACACGTTATCATCGTCCTTTGTCAAAATAGTTGCTGTGGAGTAGCCGCCGTAACTCCATCCCCAGATTCCAGTTCTGTTCTGATCGATAAATGGGAGCTTTTGTTGCAATTTCCTAAAATACAAATGAAGTTTTGCCTCTAAGCAGATGTAGCACATTTTATAAATGTAGATATACAGCACTGTGTGTAAACAAACGACGAACGGTTGCTGTCTATATAGATATACAAACTCAGCTAAATATCATCAGATAATTTTTAAATGAACTGTAACTAATAATTTTGCACGACTTGATGTATATATTTTAAGCTCGCAAGAGAACAAATTTATCTTTCGATAGCTTCTTATATTTTTTTGGAGTGTCATGTTTAAAGTATAAAATTTTATTATTTCCTGTCGTGATTGATGTACTTTCCATTTACTAGGGTGTTAAGATACCTATATTTATAATATTTTTTCTCAAGTATCGACAACTTAGATAAAAAAAAATTCTTCAGTTATTAAAAATTAGTTTATCCCGTTGGAAGCCATTTCACTAATAGTCGACCAAATTTGGCCAATCTATAAACCATCGACCAAAAATTGACCAAACAATAGTGAAAACTTGCAGCAGAGTAGCTTTGTTTGACAATATTAAAGTTTTACTTTTCACGTACCACCCCTCGTACTATCGTGAGTCGTACACGAGCATCTCCACAAAGGTCATAACCGAGAAAACAATTCCGCCCCGGCAGAGCACCCTTTTATTAGCTGCAAAGCGAGCCGCGCCAATATTGAAAGTAGCTAGCCGACAATAAAAAAAAAAAGGCTCCCGGCGGGCCGGTAAAAGCTCCCGGCATTAACGCGTATCGATTAAGCTGACCTGGCAACGTTGATCTGATCCTCTATCTCGGCACTCCCAAGATTACGATAAACTGCGTACATCATGGCGGTGCCTTTGCCGGTGCTGCCGCGCCCGTCGATGTACGCGTAGACGACGCGCCGGTTGGTCGTCATGTAGGCCTCGAAGCCGACGCTGAAGCTGTCCGTGATCCTTTGAGAGTCCGGGCCCGCGTACCTGAGGTAGACGGGGGAGGTAATTGAAAATTCTTGGCTGGACGCTTAATAAGGGGGGGGGGCTTTGTTTAAGACCTTCATTAAGGGGCGAGGGATTTCGCCGTTCTGCGGATGGTGATGGCATGTTTTTGGGAATTTAGGGCTTTAGTTGTTGTTCTTGAGAGCGTAATTACATGAATTACGTGTTGTAAAGTTTAGGTTTGTCATCATTAAACATGAAATTTTTGCTACAATGCACTGAGTTTACTTAAAAACTATATGCTCATCAAATATCATATAATAAGTATTAGAATCATAAACTTAAAATTTTTATATACCTAAACATTTTCTCGAGAAATCATTTAAATGTAAAATTGTTCAGCACATTTCAACACGGAGAAAAACGTTTTACGAAAAGTTACTATATTTTTCAGTAACTTCAGGACAGACTTTGATGTAGGGTGAAAATTATTATATTTTATATTAAAATTTACTACGTGTTTGATAATTCTTGTTATATTTTCAGCAATTTTTACCAAAAGTCTGGCAAAAATGACTAAACTTGTAGTAAATTTTAATATAAAGCATAGTAATTTTTACCCGGATTCAAAGTCTGTTCTCAAGTCACTGAAGCGTATAATAATTTTTTTTAAACGTTTCGCTCCGCGAAACTGAAATACTTCGTACGAAAGTATAAAAAATATTTAAACAAAAGCCAATATATATAAAACATAAAGAGAAAAATATTTAAAATATAACAAGTGTCTCGCGCGAAAGCACTGTCGCGAAAAACGGAATCCAGCTGTGAAAAAGCTGCAGACAAGCGACCTCCTCCACCCGTCAACCCTCTCTCTCGAGAGCCCGACAAAAGAACGCCGCCGCGTCGCGTTACTCACACGTTGACGAGCAAAGGATACTTCTTGGCGGGATCGAAGTCCTGGGGCAGGATGAGCCTGACTCGGGCGTCAAATCCGGCCGACTTGACAACGAGGTCGGACTGCCTGGGCAGCAGCCGCTTGGTCAGCATCTGGCGCAGAGCCTCGTTCTCGGACCAGGTGTACAGCTCCTTGCCCTCCGCGTCGTAGACCCGGATGGTCGAGGGGTCCGGCCCGGAGCAGGTCAGCACGTAGCGCGAGAAGTCCTTGGTGAAGGCGACGCTGCCGATGTATTTGCAGGCGTTGCCTGGGGGAGGCGATTCCGATTAGAATGAGCTTAGGTCGAAGGGAGGTTCGCTCGAGATTTTTGAAGCTCGTGCCGAAATTGAGAATTTTAGATTCTGTCTAGTTCTAATACTGTTTACTTGTGCGTAATAAATTTACGGCGTGCTTTCTACTTGTGCCTAATAAATGCACGGTGCAGTAACAGATAAGACTGGCGAGGCATACAGTTTTTTTCTACGTCTTGGAATTGACGCTTGATTTTGAGCTTTTGTAAGGTGCTGTAAAGAAGCTTTCAACAAGATTTTCTCTATCAGATTTTGTTATTCAATCATGCGTAATGAGTATTTAGAGTAGTAAAAGATAAGGTACATGCTCCAAGTCTAACTTAACACCATTAATGCAACGCAAACTGCAGATAGAGTACGTTGAACTTTATGAAAGCTCGTTTTTTTATAACTCACACTTACAAAATGAGTAATAACTTACTATTCACCATACCTTCGGGAGTCTTAAGCTTGCAAGAGATACATTCGGGTTCGGAATTTTTAGGGTTCTCAAGGCTAACTTGGTAAAGATGCTTTTGGGAGGGCTCGCCAGGCGGACTGGCAGAGAAGAAGACGAGTCGCTTGGCGTCGTTGACGCCGTAGATACTGCTGGCCCAAATGCCACCGGGCGTCAAGTCCTTCTCCTGGTCGAGCACGCCGTTCAGGTAACGGTACCGAGTCACGTGGACGTACGAGCCCAGCGTTTCGTTTCCTAAAAGTTTGAAAGACCTTCGTCACCATTAATGTTTAGATTTCAAAGTCAGTGAGAATTCAGAAAAGGAGCTTTCGTTAGTTCAGCGCATTCGTAGAATAATTATTTGCACGCTGAAAAAAAAATTACTATATTTAAGAAAATCTGGTCGTAAGCCAACCCACGTGTAAGAAAATATTTGCTTACATTAATACAAATACACCAGACATAATACATAATATATAAGTAAATATTTTCTTAAATGTAGAAAACAGGTTGGCCTACGACCAGATTTTCTTAAATATATTGATTCTTTTTTCTAGCGCAGCATTCGAATTCGAGCGGCAGTCTCCCACTTCAGCGCTAAAAGTCTAAATCCCCGAAACGCCGAGGGAAACTATCGGACGAGCATTCGGAAGCTACGCGTCGCGAAGCGGGATAAGCGCGTCAGCCCGACGCGGCTTGCTGACCGATCGGCTGGGGCTTGAGGAGCAGGACGTATCCGTTGTGGTGGACGGGCGCCTCCGCTGCGTAGAGGATCCAGCCGCCGGGCGCCTCCTGCGTGAGCAGCGGCTGCTGCTGTCCCTGAAGGTCGTAGGTCACCAGCTGCGAGACGTTCTGCACGCGGTTCGTCCAGACGACCGAGGCTGTCTTCGGGTCGAACCACCGCACCGTGTTCAGGATGTGGTCTCTGCGGGCCGTTTCAGAAGTTCATTGCTCGTGCGTGCACGCGGAAATTCAGTCGGTTACCGGTGATTATTTTTGCTTCGCTGCGTGATGGAGTAATTAATTTGGTTCAAAGAAGGATTTTGGTGTTTTGATTAACGAGGCAGAAGTTGATAATTATAAATATAGAAATAAAATGAAATTGTGCGCGTAGCTAAGAAGAGAGTTTTGCAGAAAACAAGTAAATGCAGAAAAATTAATACTTTTTGAAAACGTTTTTTAAATTCGCGAAGCCGGCAAAAGTATTGGCACGAATGTTTTTGCTTAAAATAAATTATCGGCGCAGAAAATCCGCAGCATTTTAAAATGTTCGGAACGTGTGAAAATGAAATTTAACTGCGAAATAAACGAAACAATACTCACGTTCCAACGACATCAACGGGAGCTTCTAAGGGAATTATGTCCGATCCGTGATCTGTCAAGTCGACGACGTGTAGCTTGACTCGCGGATTCGGCTTTCCTGACTAGAAAGTTCGATTAAAAGCATACTTTTTTAGGTATTTTGATCTTTACAATCTTTTATCTTTATAATCTTTTATGATGTTTATAATTTTTTTACTCTAGCAATTTGGTTTGGAATAAATCGTGAGTTATTAGATAAAAAAAGTAGCCCTTTTAGTGTTTAAAATAAAACAAAGTGTGGCTTAAGGCGACAAACTCATAAGACACTTAAATTAAACGAGCAGCTGAAAAATAATATATTTAAACCTTAAATACTTCGAAATCTAAAAATACCCATTCTAAAGCTACTATATAACCGATAAAATCTCTCAAGCATCTTAATTGAATCTCCTTCCAGCGTTCAATGCAAATCGAGAATCAACTCTCTCTCTCTCTCGAGCGATGTCATTGACCCAGAAAAGAAAACAATTTTTTCCCGAGCAAGGCGGCCCGCCGCTTGCTTTCATCTTTTTCCAGGCTCGGCGCGCACGTCCGGCTCTAAAAAGACTCGCCCCTCGCCAAGTGCCAAGTCGTTTTACGGGCCGTTAAAATCGGAGGAGCCGGGAGCCGCTAATCCAGCGGCCGTGTTCGCCTCTATCGCGGATCAGCGGAGCGGCGCGAGTTCCTCGCCAAATTGCTCGCCGGGATTTCCGCGACGAGCTCTCGGCTCGGGAGCGGCGTTCGATCTCGGAGGGCGATTTTTCTGACGGGAGCTGGTTTTGGGAATTTTTCCGGGGGACGGACGAGGTGATTCTTTCCTTGCGAGGGACGGCGGGAAACGACGGAGACGGAGATCTGATGACTCGGCGCTTTGGGAGTCGCGGCTGCGAGATTTGAATTTTTTGATTTGCACGGAGTCGGCACTGTTTCGACGAGTACTGCGATTTTGAAAAATATCCGTTTTGACATTCTAAGAGTAATGCGTTTTTCCTGTTATTTTAATTAATCAGTTTTCAACTTTTATCCAGATACATTTACACTTTTTAATATTCCATTTCTAATTATCACGTACGTGGCAAGAGATTCAATAATAAGAATTATAAAAGCCGAGAATATTTTTAAACCGCCAGAAGTAGTTATCATTTACTGTTTTCCGGGAAAAAAAAATTAAAATCTTAATACATTAATTTAAAAATATACAATTAAATGCAAAGGCTCAAAGTGCAACATTCATTTTTATCGCATAATATTATTTTATCACACATAATGAGGATAAGCTGCCAAGCCTCCTCGCTAATTGCTTTATCATTACCTACCTTAGGATATCGAAATTTCTCCTCGATGGGGTACTGATACTTGGGATCGTCCGCTCTCCCGTATCTCATAATGACCGCTTCGGGGACCTCGGTGTCGTTGAAGGTGGCAAAGACAAGGTGCTCGCCGGTCGGCGAAAACCACAAGGCCGAATCGCTGCCGAGGACTTCCTCTGCGACAATCAAGCGCGACTCGTGAGACACGACACAATGCCTTTGGCGAATGCATTTGGGTGAAATCGATCGCTTTCAGCGAGATTTATTGCTTCTTTCTTTTATTTTGCGAAACAAAGGAATCTTCGTGAAAGAATTGAAACTTTACTCCGCGATTATTACTGATCGGTTTCGTTAAAAAATGTTTAATGCGAGGAAAACGCTGTCGGAAGCATTTAAAAAAATAAAACGATTCGTCAATCTAAAACCCAACAGCAGCTCATCAGTTTATCATCATACAATAACCCTACCGCGCCATTTCCCCGAGTCCAATTTAAAATCCCGTAAATCGCGCGCACATCAACAGGGAATACACGCGGGTGCAATGAACATAAATCCGAAAAAGGGGCATATCGGCTCGTGGGGGGGGGGGGGGCAACGACAATGGAGAGACCGGCTTTACCTTCGTAGACCCAATCCGGCACGCCATTGTACACGGCCTGGAACTTGCCGTTGAACGTCAGCCGGCGCGTCTCGATGGAATTCCTGAGTAGCTGATGATAATAAATGTCGTTTTTCAGGACGTAAACGAGCGCGGCGCCCCTCGGCGCCCAGATCGCCGTCGACACCTCCTGCCCGTCGGCCAGCTGACGGACTGACCTGCGCAAACAAGGCCGTGATAAGAGCTCTCGCGGGGAGATTTTTTCTTTTTTTTTTTTTTCGTTCGAAGGAAATTTAGATAAAGAATTCTTGTTTGCAGTTGGAATTCTTTTGCTTCGATCCGAGGAATTGTATTTGCAGATTATGTGAAAACGTTATCTTTAAAATGACAATGCAATTAATAATAATTGAAAAAATGCATTTTTGCGATGCATTTCCCTGCAATTGGTAATACAATCTTTAACATAAAATTTATCATTTTTGATTTATACATTTTAGATTAGTTCATGAATATATCTCAAGCAAAAGCTTCGCTAAGAGTGCATAAAATCTGATTTTTTACGTACAAGAAAAATTCATTTTCAACCAATTATTTTAAAAGCAAGAAAATGCTTGTACTGATAAAAAAGACTGTAATTTTCAGTCTGCGGCTGCTTTAAAACTTAACGCCAGGAATATTTCTTGGTTGTTATTCAATTATCTTACAATTTTCAAAAAAAAATTCAACTACTACTTACCTATCCTTTAGCTTAACGAGACTGTATCTATTAAGTGACGAGTGTCTATAAATCTAAAAGGACACAAACAAAAGAATAAATTTCGAATTTCAATTTCGCAGCCAAAAAAATCAGTGAAAAAGTGCCGCAGGACTCACCTTCTTCGTCTGATTGCGTATGAGCACGTAATTGCGGTCGGGCGACAGGGAGAACTTGAGATCGTCGTGATCCTTCTGCGAAACAAGCATTTGCATTACACATTTTGGGGCTCGCGTGAAGCGGGTACTTAAGTGTATTACGCGCAGGTGACCTTGACCCGACGTGGTCTTTCGTATGAATCAGCGGCCGCCGGGTCGTATCGTCGATGAGTTGTTAAGTCTCCTTGAGTAAAAAGAGAAAGTGTCTTCTTTGCGGCATGCCGACTTGATTTGAGGAAAGGTGGAAAAAGCGGATGGAACTGTTTTTGCGATCGGGAGTTTAATGATTGTTTCTATCGTTAAAATTTGGTAGAATCATTAATTATTAACGAACTTTTAAAAAGCTTTTATATAAAACATAAATAATGCAGCCCTGTTTCGCTTGATATATTTTCTTTTATAGTTTTGTTTTCCAATGCACGGATGAAATCGAGTTTCCACGTACCTGTGAAATTGACAGAAATTGGCTTAGACTTGTTATGCAAGCCGGAGATACAATACATTAAGAAACGAAAACTCTTTTGTTTTCAGTCAAACGATAGAGAAACATACAGGAACTTTTTTCGTGCTTGAAATTAAACTAGGTGGTCTGCTCGATGACGTCAGAGTCCAGGCATATAACCTCGATACGTTTTCTCTGACCCACTCTCTAAACACTTTGGAGCGAAATTATCACTAACATAAAAATATGAAGAATATACTGATAGCGCAGGTTTTTTTTTTAAATTAAGGTCCTTTCAGAGCTCTCTGGGGTCTCGTTAATTTTTGAATTTTAAATCTTTCGGAGGAGTAGAAATTTTAGTTAGTAATAATTTTGGAGATAATACATTATCTCTGAAAGCTTTGTTAATAATTTATTGTGATATAATGTAGTAAATTTTGAAGCTATTCATACATATTGTATTGTACTTTTTAAAAATTCAAAAGGAATAAATTAATATTTTGATAATAAAATTTTCGATTAGAATCTTAGCGTTAAATAAATCAGATCTAACATCTGTTGGAAACCCCTACTTGCTAAGCTCAAACACTGTGTTTCCTCGAAGAACATAGCTACATAAGAATACACACTTATTCAAAGTGCATTTCATAATCGCCCTGAACCAATTCCCCAAAAATACCCTCTCTCGCTCCATGACGGAAAGCCAGTATCATAAACCAGCCTGCAATTCGCCCAAAAAGTATCGCCTCTAATTGGGACGAGCCAATTATTTTTAAGTGTTTTCGCGACCTCCGCGCCGAGTCGGGGGGGGATAACAAAGGAAATCGCGAGCGCCGGCGGCGCTCGTTATTAAACTCCGCCGCAAATCATCCCGAACGATGTTCCGGCGCGCCCTCCCCCTATTTCCCGTCGTCCGCGCTCTGTAATCAAGCTCCGAAAATCGCGGCTCGTTCCCGAAGAATCGAGCTGCGCGCGCTTTTCCGGAAGATTGCCTTTTTTTGTCCTCGGGCTTTCGCGGCATGTAAATTAAATTGGCGCGAGCGCGGGGCCGCGTTTCAACGGGTCTTATTGAATTCTTTGCGGACTCGCCCGTTGCGAGCGGAGTTTCATTGTGGGCGAGTAATTTTCGGATTTTTTCGGTTTTATATGTATGTGGTATTCATTCGGGCTGGAATGAATCGGGAATTCGTGGATTATCAAACATTTACGGTTGAGGCTTGATGTTGATTAGTGCATTGACTTAGAGTGCTAAAAGTATTAATAGACGACTTTATAATATTTCTTGTGTAATTTGCAATTTTATTCTGTTTTCTCTTATGTAAATAATTTCACGCTCCTTCATCTTCGAGAAATCTCCAACGATATAATTAATCACCAAAAATAATAAGAACAAAATGAACTCACGAAGGCGGGCTCTGACAGTAAGATGTCGCTCTTCTTGGTAGTGAGGTTGAAGGAGAGCAGCATCTCGTCGATGCGGTAGAAGATCTCATTCTCGTTGATCCAGGAGCCGTTGAAGCTGTCGCTGCTGTAGGCATTCGAGATGACGTCGTCGAGCGAGAAGGCTTTTCTGCTGGCGGTGTCGTTCGCGACTGGCGGCGTCTTCGGCTCGTCGACCGCCCGGCCGTAAGTTGAAATTATTAAGTGCAGGCACAGGAGAGTGACGATCTGCGATTTTAATGGCCCGTTCGTTAGGCGTTGAAGGCTCGAGTGGGTGGATTGATTTCGGAAGACGTGGGTTTATCGGGAAGAGTGAAGTATGCTCGGCAGTATGATTGGGCGTTGCTTGAAGCGCAGCTTTTTAAACGTTTTGTATTTATTACTGATTGTTTTAGTAAACTAAAAATACGTGCAGAGGAATGTTATGGAGTTGATGTGTTAGTACACGTAGACAAATTTTTTAGTGAAATAGTATATTACATACCTAGGCCAGTAAAATAAGAAATGTCTCAGATCACATGTAATTGTCGGCTGAGGCGAAGCCAAGGTTGACAAACTGGCCAAGGGTGTATACTATTTTTCTGCCCTCCGGCCGAAAAGCGGCAACTTTCTGACCGCTGTGTGAAACGAGGTTGCCGCTTTCCGGCGAAGTCGAGCAGAAAAATAGTATACACACCTTCGCCAGTAAAAAAGAAAGCCTCAGGTCACAAGCAATTATTGTCGGTCGAGGCGAAGCCGAGGTTGACAAACATTTATTATTTTACTGGCCTAGGTACGTAATACACTATTTTTTATCGTGGATTCCAAACCATAGATTCTTGTAAATTTTACTAGATCCTCTCTTAAAAAAGAGATGACTGGACGTTGTGAAGTATTTAAAGAGTAATTTTGATAGGTCGGCATAAAATAGGCGCCAGAATTTAAATTTTTGATTTTTCAGAATGAGTTTTAATAATCTTTTTGTGACATTAAGCAAAATTTGATTTTATATTTTGAAAAATTTTTTAAAAATAAAATGTTTTTTACATAAATATGTGATGTATTTTTCAGCAATAACTTTAAGTTTAAATAACTTTCTGGTTCGCGTGGTTACTTTTTTCTTAGGTTAGAAACAGGGACAGTATACTCGTGATCATGATCAGGTAGTCTTACGAAGCACATCAATATTAACCTTTTTATTCTTTCTTGATTTAATCATTTAGATTTAAATAGTTTAAAATTCAAATGTAACGGAAGTAACGGGGTTTTGCGCTTATTCCTTATAAACCAATCGGAAAGCTGTCTTTGGCTGTTTCAAACATCATTTTTTTAAGAGTAGAAGATAGATATCAGTATAATTACAAAGGTTCCAATACTATCATAATATTCTGACTTTAGGTTATTAAAATATTATTTGCCACTGTTAACAAAAAATTGTTTTTATTCTTTATGTTTTTTTATTTTGTGGTCAGTATCGTTTGTAAAATAAAAGTAATTGTTTTTAAAAATGATTACTAATTAGTGTATGTACATTTTAGCATTAGCATATCTTTGTGCTGAAGCTGCGAAATTTTTTGCGCACGGAGCGCGCATGAATGTCGCTCTAATTGATAGTAAATTTTAGGAGTTTCATATGTAGTACATTATTTCTTGTAAAATTTACTAGAGACTACAATCTCACATCTCTCTCATTTTCACAGGCAGTTAGGAAATTACTACAAGTCACTGTAATGTTTATTATAACTTTTTCTTTGTGTATATATCTTATTTTTGAGCTCTTAGTTATGATAAGTAATTCACTCTAGGGTAGATAAAAGATCGATTTTGTTTCACATTCAAGATACATAAAATGCATTTAAAATTATTTTGTCTTGATAAACAAAAAATAATTAGCTGCTTAATCTGCAAAATTTTAAAAAGTAGCAATGTTTGCAATACTCGATTTGACTTTTGTTTGATCAGCACTTCTTCATTTTTTGTTTTTTTATTATAAAATTAATAGGTATAAAACTTCTACGTTGACAGACATTTTTGTTCATCAAATTTAATTTTATTAAATTTTTTAAATATAAAACGACCAATTTTATAGTAAGTTATATAAGTCAAGAGTATTTGGGAAAAATTTAAGTGAATTTAAAGATAAAGATAAGGTAAAGTTCTTAATAAACAACATTTATTATGTTTAGAATACAATTAAATAGAAGTTTATTATATAATATTATAAATTATACTAATTATTAGAAGAACGTATATGAAAATTTTAAATTAAGTTATATAATTTTGAAAGATATAAATCTGTCATATCTCGATGAACGAAATAATTATCTACTGATAAATATTTTTACGATTTTCCATTTACGTCAGTTGCGTAATTAAATTTTAACATCCACGCACTTGAAGCCATATTTTAAAAACTTTTCACGATTCCTATCGAATTAACTTCTCGATAATCCGCAAAACTGAATAAAAATATAAGCTCTACGTTACCGTTCCTACCTTCAAGTCCATCTTGCCGTGAACGTCTCGCCTGCAGTCAGCACTGATAACTGAAGGTTCTATCCGGACTTGCCTGAACTTGAGGGTACTCTCAACTAGACCGGTTCGGCAAACCGGTGCTCTTTTTTACAGTACTTCACTCATGCTGCTTAGCTCGTGACTGTTTTTTTTTTTTATCGTCCGCGATACTGCACGAAGTCGCGCTCCTACGACACCCCACCACCGCCGCCGCCGCCGCCACCTCTTCCTTCGAGCCTTCCGCTTTGCTTTTCTCCGCGGTGCTTCCCCCCCCGAGCCGTCGGGTCAGACGCTTCGCTCGGATAAGATTGCCGCTGCCGCTGACCACGTGCAATTATCGCCCTCGAGCATCGAGCTTTCGGCCTTTCTCTGCTCGTTGACGGGATGTAAAGAGCGCTGATGGCCGCTGATTGACGACTTTGTCAATGGGGAAGTGCGCTCGCTGACGGGGAGAGGAAAGTTATTTTCGCTTCCTTGAGAGATTTTCCAAGTGCCGTTTGGTCGGGCATCGACGCGGCGTAATTAAACAATTGTGATTATGATGCAAGTCTTTGACTTTTTTTTTTAGAATAATTTGAATAATTGAACGTTATGTAAAGTTCGTACGCAAGATGTGACACGTTTGTGGGCAAAATTGCGCGCTGCTTTTAACTATGAATTAACCTTGTTTTCTCCACTATTTCAACAACAATGACCCTCGCTATTATTTAATAGCGTGAATTATAAGTAAATACATAAGTACGCGAAGAAAATTGTATTTACCGCAACAACGTTTCGTAATTGAATTAGCGTTTGTAAAAAAATAGTATTTAAGCAGCTTGAAGTATCAATTGTTTGATATTAAAATATTTGTAAATGCAATGACTCTACACAGAGAAAATTCTTCGGTAAAATTTACCGTTGAATGATCTATAATTGTGCGATGTCCAGGTAATTTTCTAGATAATTTGATGCTACTTTTCTTCAAAATTATCAGTCATTCAAAAAAATGTATTAATTCTACGTCACGTAAAATTACTCCAAATTATATTCCTATGAATTTGGAAACTTTTACTTATTTTTATAGCTGTTCCATAATTCTTTTTAAAACTTAAAATTTAATAAAAACCGCTCGTTGACCTTCAATTGCCATCATTCATTAATAACTCTACTAAATTCAAACATGAGTTCCGTCGATCGCAGCAAGATAAAACCGGTATGCCGGTACATCCCAGTCTTAAAACCCTTCCTACCTCAGCAGCAGCCTCTCTCAAAACTTCCGCCGAACAGAATCAGTACGCGACCGCAGAGGACTTCTTCTCACCTCGGCAGCTCCCAACAAACAGAAAGCCGCGATCGACTCGCCTCGAAGTCGACAAGGCAACGGCCGACGGGGGACTGAATGTAGGTGACTGTGCGTACAAGTCAATCGGCCCTCCTCTCCTGGTTCTATCTCGTTTCCATCTCTCGCAATCTCGGCCCTTCCTCCCATTACCGCCTTAGCCGCGAGGGGGGGGGCGGCGCTCATTTTTCGCGGCGATTAGCAATTCCGAGAGCGTCGTTCGCGAATGAATCCATTGACGCTGGTGGACGCTGCGGTATCGCCGCTCGTGTCGAGAACCGCTCGAGCACCTCCGAGTTATTCCGGGATTGAAATTGCGCGCGATTCTAATTAATGGCGCTCTGCGACCGAGTTTTTATTAGATGATGGTGCGGAAATTGATTTTGTCGAGAGCGGCTCGCAAGCGGAGCAGGAATTACGCAGAGATTTTTCGCGGGTTAAATATTTATCTTAATCTGCGTGCTTGGTGCTTTGGTGACTTTTATCCGTGCATCGACACCCACAGAGATAAGAATTTAGAGTGCGTTGACAAGGAACTAATCTTTGAGCGCATTAAGGATTTTAATTTAATTTTGAAATGTGGCTGGTGGTTTCTAATCTCGAGATTGAACATTTCCTCTTTATTAATCACGCATTTTTTAACTGTAATTCACAAGTTATGAGTTTTCATTACGTTGCTTCAATCCATAAACAGAATAGCTGCACTATCAAGTACATATTTGAAGCGTGAAAAATATTTAAATAAAAATCATTGAGGAAATTGAGGAAAGGCACCAATAACAATTAAAAACAAAATAAATATTTTAGAAACAAATAGTTGCTCGTTTCCTTACTATAAAAAGAAAATTCTTCAAACAAAATAGCAAAATCAATTTTCCAGATTAAGAAAGAGTCAACTTTTCATTGAACAAATCACTTTTCTAAATTTTTCAGCGTCTTATAGCTCCTTTCCCCAGCAAACGTACGAACAGTAAACATTCCCAGCAAGAGCAGTATATAGCAACGCTCGGACACTTGACCCAATTGGCAGCGAAAGAATTCTAATAACCCCTGTAAAAAAGGTTTACGGGCGCATTAAATAAATGGCAGCAATCTCGCCTTAATTTTTGAATCCCCGAGTGCTGACACCTGCAGTAAAGAACGACGAAGCTCCGAAGAAAACGAAAGGAAAGAGGCGGCGGCAGTTTCCTACTTTATCAAGAGGCTGCCCGACGTCGACGATCCATTTTTCATTTCCCGCAAGATATTATATCGCGAGGCTCCATCGGAAAGCAATTTGTTCTGGCGGAAAAGTCGGACCGAATATCGAGGGCTATTATTGAATGCGACCGATTTTCGACGACACGATAATCACTTTTTCATTGATAACAGATTTTTTTCTCCTGACTTTTAGATTTAGTTTGTGTGAACATGTTCGTTTCGGAGAAATAACATTGATCGATTGAATTCACAGTAAATAAGTTGAAAAGTGACAAATAAATTGACAAACGTACAAATAAACTTGTAAATTGAGTTTAAACAATCATGAATTACTGAACTGAGACAAACTAAGGTTGAGATTGAACTGAAACTATGATTGTTGCTAATGCAAAGTGCGTGCAATTGTAACTATTTTTTTATAGTCTTTTAATTATTCTATCAATTGAAAATGACTTTTGCAAACTGTAAAGAAATAATTATTTATTGTTATTTGTTTATTCTGACTTATTTGTAAGTGAATCTCATATTATTTTATTAATCTCATATTATTTTAAAAATTACGATTTGTACCTACGTATTCACTGCATATCTGACAATCAATAATGACATCTTATACTTCAATGACAATATAGATATGCGTACATACGATCGTTTATTAAATTATAACATATATATGGACTTGCATGATTCATAACAGATATGCAACTAATC
This sequence comes from Ormyrus thymus, assembly GCA_035582935.1. Lineage (NCBI taxonomy): Eukaryota > Metazoa > Arthropoda > Insecta > Hymenoptera > Ormyridae > Ormyrus > Ormyrus thymus. The sequence goes on from JAWWEM010045812.1 coordinate 42,875, forward strand.
ATATTTCTGCTAATCAATTCAAAAGAGTTTTGGATAGAACAGAAACTTTATTTTAAATTTAAGTAAAAATACAAAATTCTATACAAATTTTTTCCCCCACATTACAAGTTTTCAATAAATCCTCGAACAGAATAAAATACGAAAATCATAAGTTCTCTTCCCTTCAAATAATATCATATTTGAAAGAACACATCCATCACAAATAGCATTCTGATGCAGCAGTAGCTTACGAAGAACAGCAGCGATTTTGAACTACTCGTGCAAAATCGGGACTCCCGCGATCCAAAAATCTATAAATAACCTCCTTCCCAAAGCCCGAGAACTACGCGATTCCGGAGTTTTTGATAAACTGCCCGTAGCACGGCGCGCGATTCGCGTGTAATTCGGAGTGTAATCCCGCGGGATCCCGAATTTCGAGCGCGTTTGCAGATAATACCTCGCTCGAGGCTTCGATCATGCCGTGATATTAATTCTGATTATTTTCTTGATTCACTTGATTGATGGGTATTCGATAATTGAAAATTCAAGCTTGGAATTATGCTGTATTATATTTGAAACGTTTGATGAAATTTGAAACTATTGTATTTGCATGCACTCGATCGTTACATCAAGGAAAATCAATTAAAATTGTTGCTTTATGATTTGATTCTTTTCTACGGATGCAATTTGAGTAATCTTATTTAGAAAAGTGGTATGCCGGCAAAGAGAACTAGAAAATTGGTATGCTGAAATAAAATTATGCATGCCATGTTTCGATTAAAAGCTACATTGATAAAACGATCACGAACTCCTCGGTAGCCGTCAAGTTATGCAGAATGAAATCATAATCGCGTGCGAGCGAAATCAATTCTTACAATTTGAACGTATTGTAAGTAAATTAAAAAATTACTTTAACACTTTGCAGTGTTTACTCGGAATAAAACAAATAGAAGCATCATCGCCGTTCGCTCGCGCTGCGCTCCCCATTTCACGTTCTAAATAATCCAGCCTCACGCAATGTGCCGTGCGAAAGAAACTCCGAGCCGAAAATTCATTTACCAAAAATACCGTTCCGCGACAGACAGACGACGGAAAAAAGAAAGACCGAGAATTCCCTCGTCGCCGTCCCCGAAAATACGAGCTCGGCGCGTCTGTCAACTGACTTCCAAAAATAAAGTGAAAGCTCCCGCTCGTTATAATCAGGTCCTTAATTGAATCGACGGCGAACGTCCCGGCTTCTCCCGCCAGGTTTTCCGCGAGCCGAGGAATAATGCAAGGACTCGGTCGTCTGGGGGGCACCTTAGCGCGAATCGCTTAGCGATGCGAGACGCGAAGCCGTTGCGATGCGGCGAGTGGCACCGGCTGGAATGCCTCGGCGATTCGATTCGCCACCGTTGTTGCCGGAGCACAAAGACGCGAGATAACCTGCTTCGTAATGTTGCCTTTTATTTAAAAGTGCGAGTTAGAGGCCTTTTGTTTGAGGTTGCAGGTGAATGGGAAAAAAAAAGTAAAGGTAGAATTGGCTTTTATGAAAAACGATTCAATGTACATTTTACAACTTAAATATACTAATTCGATTAAATTGAACTTTTATCTCGGATTGTAAAAGAATATAAATTATCACCTTGGAATGGTTCAACGAGTTTTTAAGTTTTTTCTATTCTCTCCTTGTCTAATCGCAAGCGGCAATTTCTGCAATATTATCGAAAACTTGTATAATCAATAATCCAATTAAGTCGATCTAAATCACTTACACAACCAACACAGCAGTCGTGTAATCCAGCGCTTAAACCCGCGAGCTTCGAGCCTAAAACGTCAGCGGCAAATGACAGCGTGCCCCCCCCCCCCCCCCCATGCAAATGAATCCGAAACCCGGCCGTACCAGCAGGCAATATAATCACAGACCGGAGGCAATTCCGGACTGGGCGGAAAAAAATTCTGAAATCGTAAATGTCGCGTGCCGGCCTCATCGAGCACTCGGCGCATCGCGTTTCCATGGCGGCGCCGCCTCGCACGCGAGCTCTCCTTCGACCCGGAAGCTATCTCCAGTCGGCGTTCCGGTTCTCTGGAATCCGGAGTCATGACTCGGGCGGCTTCTCGACGCTCGGCGCAGCCCTTTGAAGTCGCGGCCCGCGGCGACTATTTTCTCGGCGAGGGCGACTGACGCCGCGTTTCGAAGATCCGCGCGCTCGCGGCGGAGGAAATTAATAAGGCGCGGCGAGGCTGCGTATTTTTGGGAGGATGAAGAGATTTTTATTTTCGGAGCCGCGTGAATAAGTAGATTAAATTAATCTACTCGAGTGATTGACGCTCGGCGCAATCGCGCGCGGAGGAGAAGTGTTTGGATTATGGATTTTAGTGCGAAATTTTGGGAAGCGAGGTGATTAAAATAATCATTGCTCGAGCAGATTGGCATTTATCGCAACGCGGAGGAGAAGCAGTGTTTGCATCGTGAATACAAGAAATCGTTTTTCCAGTATTTTGAATCTTCAGTGCTTTGAAAATAATGACAATATCCTACGTAAAACTTTAAAATAGTCAGTTCAGCTGGCGGAAAATCACAATAAAGCGTTATAAAACAGAATATTCAGGAGACTGGTATATTAAAAATTCAATCAATTCGAAACTGCCGACGTAATGTTCCCCAAGTCAACTATCCAACCATTACCACCCGCATAATAATTCCAGAAAACTTGTTAATTCAATTATAAAAAATAACTCCCCGCGCAGTATAAAACCTGTCGGTAACTCACATCGAAGTTCCCCATTCTAAAACCGAAATTGAAAAAGTTTCTCTCGCGCGGAGTCCTCTTTGCGCCGAAGAATTCGCGACTAAACACACACACACACACACACACCCACCCAGACGCAAAGTGCGATGTCTCGCCGCTCGGAGCTCTCGAGCTTGCAGCGCAAAAGCGTCTGCTGGCCGGACCAGGTGGAGGCGCGGCAGCGGCAGCGGCGGACGAAGAATAATAAATTATGCGACTACTGGATATCTCACTCGGCGCTTGTGCAGCGAGACGCCGTCGGCGGAGCTTTCGACGCCCCTCTCGGTGAGCGAAGCTTTTCCCTCGCTTTCTCCCTTGCTTTCGCGGAAGACGCCGTCTCCGCCGACCGACGTTTATCCGACGCTCGATTCCGTTGCGAAACGCCGCGAGCCGTCACTTCGTTTAAAAGGCTGTCGGTGATTTGGGAGGGAAAGGGGCTGCGGATTTTGGTTGTTTTTGCGACGCTCGGTCGAGAATTTATTTTTCAATTTTTCCAATTATTTTTAAGATCCCTGTGCGCGTTCGCGTACCGAACGTATTGTTTGACGTGCTTGTCGCGCAGGAAAAACGTGTAATTACGCGTAATGCATAATTATTTTTAACAAAGACCGTGCTTGTAAAAACCTGCTGTATTGCCTATGAAATTCAACGAGAATATTAATTGGTAAATGTTGGCGCACGGTGCAGGAATTCAAGCAAATTTCAAGAGTAAAACTAACAAACGACATTTTGTTTCGCGTTCTATAATATTTGTTCGTCACTCGCAGCAGGCCGAACTGCGGAAGCACGCTTCCCAAAAGCTTCAAATCCACTTCCTCGCGCTAACGACCGAGGAAAAGCCGAGCAGAAAAAAGGCTTACCAGCACGCAGGAAATGCAGCTCCATTTGCGGCACTCCGCTCCCACCACACGCCGGTCACGTGCTTGCATCTTCTCGCGCGCGAGGCGGCCGCCCAAGTTTTTTTATAGCCGGGCGCCTCAATAGCGAGCTCTCCGCGGCCGCGGTCAATTTCTTTCGCGCTCGGGCGTCGCGCGTGTGCGCGCCTTATTTTTTCCTCGCGGGATCCCTACCCTCCGACCCGGAGCCCGGAGAACAGCTGGTCGATCGCTCGCGAAATGGTGGCGGCCCCCGGGTAGTTAGTTGGTCGCGCTCGGGCCTGGTATTCGGACGGCGATTTGGGAGAGAGGTGGCGGCGCGCGGAGTGGTGGGAGACGGATCGGCTCGACTGGCTGATAAACACGCTGGCTGGGATTCGCGGTATCTGCGAGGCGATAAGGCTCTAGTGGGAGTCGCTTTGTTTGTTGGCGGATTTCGACGGGAGATTGTTAAATTGGATGTGAGTATTTTTTAATGGACCGAGATAAAGCGAGAAGCTTCTGATAATATATCTTGCGTATAAATTCATTTGTAAAGTAAAAGGTAATTTTCCAAATAATAGTTGCATTACGTATTACGGAGAAAAAATGAATTTAAAAGTTTCTCTTGAATTGCATTTAAATAACAATCTTTATAATCGTGCGAATTGAGTTCAGACAAAAAATTTTTCCGTTGCAACAGTACACTGAGAGAAAAAAAGGAGTAAAAATTACTATTCTGTATCGTAAGTTGAGATATGAGAAGAAAAAAAAGGATTTTTAATATTTGAATAGTAAATATTAAAGTCGAAAAAATAATATTTACTA